>JAOXNG010000021.1:104448473-104459891 GCA_028566535.1 Scolopax minor | reverse complement strand
GGTGCATCCTAGTTGGATCCCTTCATGTTGAAGCTTTTGGTATGCTGAATTTCCAAAACAATTTGTAATTGCTTTTTACCAAGTAGGATAAGGTATGCCATTGTTATCAAGATGTCAGATAAAAGACAGAATTGCAAATATCATAGCAAATGAGGCCTTTGGGAGAAATTATTCTGTCTCTCAGGTTCCTCTGTCAAACCAAGTATTTAGTGTGAGTATCATACACACTGCACAAGTTATTTTGAGCTACTTTGTGTTCCTGATGCATGTTACTCAGAATCATCATGTTATGTTAAGAAAGCTGTGGTTGACTTTCATTTCCTGATTCTTCATTGCTTTGCAGTTTTTTTTCTCAAGGGAGGATCCTAGAGACAAAGAAGTTAGTCTGAAGGAAGATAGCATGTAATTTAAATGATGCAGAAATAGGATCTTTAGGATCTGCTAGGCATGGAAAGAAGTCAAAACTGAAGCTGAAGCAAGCTATTATACTACAGTCCATGAAGTCCAACAGCAGACTGATACCATTGTGAGCTCCACAGATTGCGTGGCTTGTCCAGCTGGGAAAAGATGTCTTTCTGTTTGGTGCAGAAACATCAAAGATACTTTTCTTTGGTATTATTTTGAGGATCAGCTCACAGGCTTGTAGATGTTGAGCAGAAAGGGTAGGAAAAAGGATAGTTTAATAAGCTCAATGAAGCCTTCCTTATAGTGGTACTTTAGTGTCTGGATGGTAAGGACACATTTTGCCACCTGTAATACTGGAGTTTTTTGTATCTTGATCAATCAAACCAGGACAGTATTCTCTGGCTCTGCAAGCTGTGGACCATTTGGGTCCAGCTGTGCTCTTTGTTGACCTAGTAGGAATAAATGGAAGACAAATAAGAGAACAACTGCCTGTAATTTTATTTGCTGCCCTTTCAAATACTACTGAAGTGTCTTTAAATTAGTTTGTTTCAGATTGGGGCCTAATCCTGCCAAGCACATTTTTAGCATGTGATCATGTGCCATCAGTAGGAATAAACTGGAATAAACAGAATCCGAGTGTGCTCAGAGCCTCTAAAAATTGAACTATTTATTAGCATGTGGGGTTTGAATTCAGTAGCATGTGAAAATAATGCTTGCTTCTTCCTTTTCTTGATTTTTGTGGCTGTTTTGAAAATGATTACATCACAACATGCAAACATACAACAATATGTCATACCTGAAAAATGGAAATGATAACAGTAATGGCCAAATTCTCACTTTTACAACACAAAGAAATGTAAAGGTCAGAAAGACAGCATTTGGACTGACAAAATACATATTAATGTGTTTCACTAAATAGAAAAGACTCTTCTGACAATCTAAAACTGTCACCACAAAACTATTTTAAGGTCTTTTTCGAACAAATGCAAATGATTAAAATTACTAGAATGGTATACTTTATGCTTTTGTGTTTCTGGTCATAATTATGTTCTCTCATGTCAAGTGTAGACTCCACTTTACTGTCCTTGGTTAGCTCACCATTCACAGTCAGCCAGTACCCATTGACAGATTTACCCAGTAGAAAATACCAAAGGGAACAATGACGGCTGAGCCAAACGTTTAAAAAGAAATACCAGTCTTCCTATGTTCTGCTTTACTTGACAAACAGCACTTTACTGAGCTGTGGAGTGGGAGAAAACCATGGAGAGAAAGGTATGAGAGAAGAAGGTGGTAGCTATGCTGTAGGTGTCATTCTTCTTTCTGAGTGAGATCTGAACTTATGCCCCAGCCTTGTGTTAGGTAGTATGGTGCTACTGAGATTGCTGTGTTTCAGCTGCGATATCAAATGAAGGTCCTGACCTTGTTCTCATTAGAGATCCCTGGGTACTTGTTCTCATTAAAGATCTCCTGGCACTTTTCAAAAGGGAAAGAGTGCTAGCCCCAGTGTCTTGGCCAAATTCCAGCTTGGGTAATTACGTTCTGCCTACATAAATTCCCTTGTTTTTTTCAATTCAATGATATTTTAAATTTTTTCCCTAAACCTGTGTGTAATATTATCATGTGTTGGGAGGCAACTGCCTCTGGCACCCTAGATTTGTTTGCATTTTTGAGGTAGAAGAACTGGTATTTGTATATAACATTAATAATTTGTTAAGTCTACAAAGTACTTGCAGTCTTATGATTTAATGCAAGATCATCTTAGAATGTAATCTAAGTTTTTCGTATGAGTCTTGCAGTGATCAGTTTCACACAAAGTATTCCTACTAAGAAAATACATTTTCAGATGGATAGCTTGAATGTACCATTTGCATTGTTTATTTTAGTTAAGACTTTTTAAATCAAATTATGTAGTGTGTATTGAATGTCAACACCCACAGAATATTGGAAGACATGATCAACTGAGAAAACATTTGTTTATTCTTTTGTGGGTGTGTGTGTGATAATGAAAAGACAGAACATGAAATATGGGAGAGAAGGGTACTGACACAGCATGTTTGTAGAAAACAATTCTGCAAAAAGAACACGAGCCCGTCAAATACAGAAGATTTTAGTCCCATCACTTACAATAGCAGTAGAAGATTGCTAAAGACAATCCACAGAGAATAAACTAAGTAGCAGTAATCAAATACAAAAGGTGAAAGCCTGTTATCATATTAGAGATAAACCCAAACTAGGCTGTTGAATCAAGTGTATTCTCTAAAATGCGTTCTCAAACACATGTCTTACATGGTTTGAGAAAACAGTGGGTTTGGTATGGCCTTTCACAGAAAGAAGTAACTCACAGTTAAAAATTAAACTTCACTAACTAAGTGATCAACCTAGTGCTAACACAACTCTCAAAGGTTGTGGGTGGCACATAGGGAAGGTCTATCTGTGGTTGGCTGAGGCACTGACTTTTGTCCCAAACAATTCAGATATGTTCAGATATGCGAATGATTTAGAGTGATTTCAGGACTGATAAATTTTGGCTCCCTACGCAATCAATGGAAACAAATGGTTTTAGCCAGCCTACTGCAGATATAACTCAGATCTCATGAGCAAACACTTATGACAAAGTATATAAAACTTAAACACATAATTATATAATACTTATACACTACACTTCTGAATGGAGGATGCAGGAGCTGTTAATATTTTGGGGGATTTCCCATGTCACCTATGCTTTTTTCAGGGAACCTCTTTTGTTTTGTTTCTTGCTAGTCCTGCCATAATCACTGAGTTGTGTTTCCTCAAAGAAAGGAACCTTGGACGGATGAGAAAAAGGTACTGTGGGCTCAATCCCAAGCAGTGCTGCCCAACGTTCTAGTTTTGCAAAAGCTGAGGGTACAGAGTTGCCTGTTTGAACACATGCTATTGCTGTCCAAATGTTGAAAACTTTGGAGGGAAGAAGAGATTAATTTTTTTACCTTCTCTTCAACTTGGAGAGGTTATTCAATATCTGCCTTTGCTTTTCTTTCTGTGATGTTAGCTTGATGTTGTACTGATCTATTTGCACAGATTCCACTAAATTGCACTTTGTTTTCATTATAAATTGCTTTTGAAATAAAAGACTCATTAAAGCTGTTGCCATGAAAATAAATTAAAATTAAGAAGTCTGTAATTACAACATTAGTCTGTAATTATTACCACAAACTACAATGCAGTAAAGAGCAACAAAATAGGAACAAGAGTCCAATAACAACTCACAAAAACTTTGTTGAGTAACGGTAGCCAGCTGACTGTAAACTAAGAAAAACCAGAAAATCCTGAGCCAAGACTTCTACTCAGTCTTAAGTCCCTGTTCTGGATAGACCTGTTGTATGAGATCACAGCCTTTTTGGAGAACCTTACCAATAACCAGGCTGTGGGACAGTTGTGGGGGGATCGAGATGTTTTTACTCTGAAACTCTCTGGTAATTGTTATTATCTAAAAATAAACAGCATGACATGGATCTGAAGGATATAGCTCCACCCAGGGCTTCTCGGGGAGACTCTTTGCCTTACGGCTATGTGGAGGCCAAGGGACAGCAGCTTTATTTCAAATAATAACAGTAATTAAAAATATAGATTTAAGAAGCCTGAGCAGATTACTTAAAGAGCATTTTAGGATTACAAAAGCACTTCCAGTTGCATCAACCACGTGCCATTTCAAACACTGCTCTTTTGATTAATTAACTAAGTTCAGGACACCATATAGATTAAAACTGCTAGTTGTACTACACATCCTCCCCCCAACTCTTTTGTAATTTGTTATTAAAATCTTGGCCAATTAGAAAAGCACAATGTATTAAGTAAAATAGCACATTGAACCAATCAAAAGTAATTACTCAGACTAAGACTCATTTAAATGGTTTATGGCAGCAATTAAATGATTTTAAAATGCTTCATGAAGGTGTGGTCTGTTTCACGCATTCATGTATACAGTATGCAGAATGTATGCAGTCTGTGTTAAAGGCTACTATTAATTACTTTTACAAAAATGCCACAAATCATATATTTTAGCAAAAAGATCATTATAACAGGATATAATTGATTTAAAGCATTATTCTGGTTAAGAAATAGAGCTATAAAGTGCTTCAGATGTGTGTGTAAGAGCAATTCTGTCTCTCTTATAAAGATATTTAATTACTTTAATAAGTCAGTAAAACTATTTTATAAAGAAGTAGATTTTAAATTACTTTCAGTCTAGCAGAGATTGAGATCACTTTATGGAATATAATGCAAATACATTTCTCAGTATATTAATAAAATCCTAACATTTATTGCATTGAAAGCTGGAGGAAAAATGCTATCTTTTTCTAAATATGGGTGCCATAATGTAGGTTTTCCCTCAGGCTAAAATAAATTAAGTGTAGATTAAGTACTGTATAATAATATAGCCTTATCTAAACCAAAGAGCACAGCATAAGTTTGGCTACTTTAAATTAGGTCATTTCTCCATCTGGGCTGGGCCCAATGTCCTGTCTCCAATGCTGGCCTATGACAGATGTTTCTTTTAGAATTTAAGAGCAGGGTATTAACAAATATTTTCATTCTTTTGTCTTCAGCCTTCCCACATGGCAAATCTTCCTTTTTTTCCCTTTGTTGATCTGGTAGATGCCAGGCTGGAAGGCCCTCAGCTGGAAGACCTGCCCACTAAAGTTCCAAGCCCAAAATCAATGGTGCAGAAATTTCTCAGTCATATCAGTACCTAGTTAACTGCCAGAAGAGAAAATTATTTTTAGATGTAGGGTCTCATTACCATGTGCAATTGCTTAAATGCTAAAGCTAGCATTTAGTAAAAGGTACCAGTGAAGCTACATAAGGCCCTGATCCCTTTATTGTTTCAAAGAATGACCTAACAGGAGAAAGGCATTCAAATACTTTGCAGGATCTTAACAATTTACAGTAAAGCTGGGTAAATAACCATGGTAAAGTAACTGATAAAAATCAAACTTGTTGTAAAAACAACATAGAGTAAGCATAGGTTTATGATAGATATCTTTTGTCATTCTGTTTAAAAATAAGTTGTGACTTCCAATAAAGTCATCTTAGATACTCAATTTTTACCAAAACTCTTAGTATATTCTTTTTTGTGCATTCATTTTGTCTGTGAGAGCATGAAAAAATTTCTAGATGATGGAAAAAGGTGATAGGATCCAGGTGCTTTATTTGGGTGTTCATCAACTTCTAGAAGTTATATTATCTCTTGAAAGTAGTACTCTGAGGTATGATGGCACCAGAACATTTATTTTGAGGGCGTAGCAATTTGTTGTGGTTTGTTGAGCATGCTCCAGAGGTGCTTCAGGAATGGTGCTATGGAATATCTGGGTTGTAAATATACAGAAATACTATTACAGGTTTGATCCTAATAGCTTCCAGAGACAATCCATCCCTTTTTTTTCCTAATAAGAGGCTGGTTGGAAGGGAAAACTAATTTAGATAAAGTAAAACAAATGCATTTCTTCCTACTTCTGCAGCCTCTGCCCACTTGCATGCTAAAGATGGATTAGCTGCTTTTTAAAGATTTTATGAAGGACTCTTTCTCTGTAGTTCTCTTTCAACTCTCTTTGCAGCAAGTTTTTTACTTAATGTTGGTCAAGAAATGCAATACAGGAGGTAGGATTGCTGGGAAAAAACTTAGAACAGATCATGGTAGTTCCCTAACTGAAATGAACCATACAATTTCTGTGGTCAATGGAATTAAGTTTATAGAAAACACATCGTCTGCTGAGTTGCAGCCAAGTACTTTGAGAGCAAAGCACATGGAAATCATAGCCTTCTATCAGCAGAGCAATCTAAGATGAACAGAAGAGAGTCCACATCTCCAGACAAGGAAATGCATTCTGCTTTCATTCAAGCAATTCATATGTCTCCTGATATAGACAGATAAAAACTATGTTATCAGACACATGGAAATGTGCTGTTTAAATTATTTTTTTCAAGATATTCAGTTCCAAAAAAATTTTAATGATTAATTAAGAATATGTGAATACATTTGAATATATCATTTTTTGAGTGTTCAACTGTTTATTATCTTCGTAGTCTTATTTTAGGGAGCTTCATGGCTGTACGGCAATCCTATTTGGTGGGTTATCTTTGTAGAAGAAGAAGCAGCAGAGGAATTGGGAAAGGAAGATGCTCAATTAATTAGTAGGGTATTAGTTCCTGCTCCTAATTAAAATCTAACAAAAATAGGAATTTGACCGGTGCTCGGCCAGAAAGGAAACATTAGACACTTTTTAACCTTTGGGGAAGTGAGTAGGAAAAGATAGAGCTTCAAAGGCATTTTGAGGGTATTTTATAATAGATTTTATCTCATTATTTAATAAATTCTCTTTGACAGCAATTCTAATACAAGCTACTTTTTAATTTTTTTTTTTACATTTTTATTTTTAGTATCAAATCACTACATTTCCACCCTTTCCTTCTCTCTGGCTATGGTAAATCAGTTGGGAGGTTTTTTTTTCATTAAATTTTTCTTTTTAATGTGTTTTTGTCTGATTGCTTTTTATTCCCCAATGATTACTCCCTGAGAAATCAAAAGCCTACTTGCACCTCCTCACCTTACCCTGCAAAACTTTGTAAAAGTCTTTTCGTGGAAAGACATCTCTTGAAGGTTCTTTCTGCAACTACACCTCCATTTCATCCTGTCTGGACAAGAAAGATGAACTCCATTACAGAAAAAGTTCCTGTTTCTTTCAAGTTGGATGCTAGAAATATCCAAGCAACTGAATAACCCTGACTTACAGTTCATTTCAAACTGTAAAGCACAAAGTTTTCTAGTTTCTACATTTCTTTTTCCTTAGCAGTAGCTATTATACGCCTAGGCATTGTTTTTCTATAAATCGTTCTTTGAATTAGCCATAGTGGCATCCTACCTTAGTGAGTTCCACAGTCTAATTATGCTTTTAGTGAGGAAATTTCAGCAGTTGTGAAGGAAGCTGAAAAGGTCATTTCATTATTTCTTTGCCTAAGGCCTGACGTAGGGAAGCACGTAGTCCATTTCAGTTTGTTAACCCAGGACCCTAGCAAAATTCAATTCAGGGTTTTGGTGAAATAAAATTCACAGATTAAGAGGCAGAATGAAATTCAAATTGATGTGACTGAAATTGATTAAAACTCTTTGTTCAGTCATAAGATGATAAAATTAGAGGACAGCCTAAGAGTCCAGAATGTGAGTAGCTTTAATAGTGACCTTTAAGTGAGCACTAAGTAGGATAGCAATATTGGAGCTTTATGAAATTTGATTCAAGTCTGAAGGATTTCAAATTGAGGGCTTTGATATTGCAATCTCAGTCAGGAACAAATCTTTGTTATTGACATGTTTCTTGCAGCACACAGCAAGAAAATCATACCAAAGACTATAAAGTGCATTGAAAAAACAAGGGGAAGGTTTTTCTTTGCTTAAACTTGTCTGTGGTCAATTTGCCAAATAGCTGGAGTACAGTGAGAGTCGCTGTGTAATGTTTGATGCAAAGGCAGGAAAATACCAGCTTTAGATGGGTAACTGTGTTTGTTCTGGACTGCACTGTCACTCATCCAAATCAGTTCACCTTATCTTTGCATCTACATGTCAGGGAAATAACAGCTCATGATATCTCAGGAGTGCTTAGCAGGAAGGAAGTTTCAACTTAAAACTGACATTCCTAATTTTAGTAGTACTAACACTATGTTTCCGTTTAGATCACCTTCTGAAAAAAAAATTTCTGTGGGAAACGAAGACACTGGGTTTTGTTGTTGGTGGTGGTGGTGGCTAACACAAAAAAAAAAGTGAAAAAAGAAAAACTTTCACAGCTTTCCCATTATTAGTTCTGGGAAAACACAATAAAGCCACAGCTGGCAGGCACTTATTTTTTTCTTAGCATTTGATAATAGAATTAATTGGCGAGTGGAAAGCTTACAACCCTTTTTCTGCTGCAAGTTGCCCTCTGCTATCATTATGAATAGATGTTAAAATCCAAGATAATTGTAATTCACATAATAATGAAATATATTTGCATAATCAATAATAAAGGCTTTTTTTTTTTTTTTTTTTTTTTTTTGATGAGTAGTTCTAGTGTAGAAGATCAATAAATTCTGGAGAAAGAGATGCTCAGGTCAGTATGAAGACTTCAGGGTGCCAGGCTAAGTTTTAATGCAGCACTTTAATACACATACCCAGTCCCTATGATTCCTTTCTCTAATGACAACAGTCCCTTTAACAGCACTTCAGCAAGCACAGAGTGGTGAGGGTGAGGTGGGAGAAGAATGTCTATCTTACTAGCATACTACAAAGATGAAGTTAGCAGTGCTGTGAGTGATGATCAGCAGTTCCAGTGGAGTAGTCTACAGTAGTTCAAGCCCATTACTCCATCCCCGTTAGAGACATTTATCATTTAGTCATTATGCTTATGCAACAGTATTATAATGCTGTAAAAAATACTTCACCAGCTCTATATTAGGGATGGGTGAATTCATTCTGATAAAATGAGAACTGTTCTAAATTTTTTCCAGACCTGTAACTGAACCAAAACCTAATGTTCATCCATCATTATTTCAAACCTGAGAGCTTGTGCTTTGCAAGCAGGGCCCAAATGTATCAGCTCAGCAAGGTCCCTGATGCAATCATGGTGGGCATGGTATAAGAACCTGAGCAGAATGGAACAGATTATTTGGGAATTTCTCCATCCCTTTCCATCTGCAAACTTCTCTCTTAGGCTTCTTGCCAGTGGTGAAATCATGGTGAAGATGTAAGCTGCTGGCAGGCCAAAAGAAGCACAGTGTCAGCAATGTGGATTGATACATATATTTAGGAATAGCTGGATCTGAAATACAACATAAACTTATGTTGAGATTAATTCTGGGAAATGCTAACCAGTAAAGTACTGCACATTTTTTTAAAACCTGTTTCTACTATTTTGATTCCCGTGTCATTTTTCTTATGTTTCATTACTTATGAGACATTATAATATACATGGCATTTAGGAGAAGCTTTCAGCAAGTTCTTCTTGTTCTGGTACAGAAGAGAATGTAATTATAGCAAAATTCGTATCTTTCAACACAAAGTTACATTGCATCTTATTTACTTATCACCCTAAGTACAAACTTGTACGTTGAATGGTTTGGGTTGGAAGGGACTTTTAAAGGTCATCTAGTCCAACTCCCCTGCAATGAGAAGGGGCATCTTCAACTACAACAGGTTGCTCAGAGCCCCATCCAACCTGACCTTGAATGTACTACTACTAATAGTAAGAAGTTATTTAATGTGTAAGCAATCAATCAACCAGGTTAGAGAACAGAGCTTCCTTATATTTCATAGAGGGCAAAGGAAGAAATAAGTGTTACAGTGATGACATGGAACATAATAAAATTTTAAATCCTTAAAAATCTTGTTGATTTCCAGGCTGTTTCTTTTTCCAAAACTGCCTAAACAATAAGCAAAAAACAGTGTCACTGATTGAAACTAAATAATTTTCAGTGTTTAAACTGAAACTGTGACATTTCAGCATTTTCCATCTAAAATATAATCTTAAGTATAAGATTATATCCTTCAGTGAATAAATGTATTTCTGCCTGTTAATATTCAAGGACTCTTCACAATTTACATTTAATCTGCAGACAAGGAGCAAAAAATATTACAAGAAGTTTTGAAGAGTTAAAGCAAGGACTCATGTAAGGAAGATTTATTGGAGTATTATTGATAACCACAGTCATAGATTCAGTACTACAGGTTCTCAGGGTTGCTGTGGCCATGGGATTATCTCAGAATTCCATCTAAGTCCTCTTAAATCCTCTTTAACAATTTTTTTTCAGTATTTTCAATGACAAAGAAAGAGTTTTCATTACAATCAAAAAGACATTGAAGCTGTTCCCTCCTTTCCATCATATGGATGTTGGAAAGAAATCTCCAATGACTGTCTTTGCTTTGTGTGATGAGAAAGATTTGTTTCTCATAGCTAATCGGTGACAGTACTTTCAGAATTTTCAGTTATCTGCTCCTGACTCTACAAGTTTTTGGATGTTTTCTTCACAAGAGTAAGTAATGCTCTGCCAGCAGTGCTAGTCCAACCAGCTTAATGCTGTCCTAGACATTGTCTAACATGACCATGTTGGAAAAGAACAGTTTAGGAACTGCTAGTACAGAGTCCAGGAATGGCTCATCTATTTTAGCTTGAGATCATTTCAATGTTATAGTAAGTATACATGAAGGTAGACACTAAAGGAGAATTTGAGGTGTCTTCTGAGGAATAATCTTACATGCTGTATCAATTAAAGTACTAGAGGGACTTTGGGATTTGTTCAGTGGTGTCTTGGCTTGTTTTTTAATCAATGCCACACAGAAATTTTTGGATGTCAATGGAAGTCCTGTTAGGGCTTTTCTTGATGTACAAACTAAATGAATAGATTCATCGATTCATGAATTAAAGTCTAGAGGACAGGATAATGCAAAAAAGATCCCAAAAGACCAAAAAATCCTGGTGATCAGTACCATACTTAACTATTGGTTAAGTACTGGTGATTAGTAACAGTATTTAACCATCCAGGAGTATGCTGTTAGATTTCTCAGATGTGGTTTCTTGGATCATGTGTTATATGTTCATTCTTTTCTACTGTTTCAGTCAAAAGCAGGTATAGCAGATATATTATACAAGGCCACGTCACAATGTGGTACGCTGAATGTACTCATGAAGTTAGATTCCAGTTTTCAGATCTGAGATCTGTGTCTTTAATTAGCTTAAGCAGAGACTGGTGGTGGCAAGTAATAAATTCTGTATTATTTCAGTACTTTTTTCAAGCTTTCAGTGAAGCAAAATATTTGGTATATAAATGATTGAGTCAGCAAGGAACACAACAGGTATTATAGCTGTTGGCTAAAATTTACAAAAAATAAATTGGATCCTGAAAAGCGTGTAGTGCACCCTACTCCATTAGGGATGAGGGGCAACGGGCACAAGTTGGAACATAAGAGGTTCCACTCAAATATGAGAAAAAACTTCTTCACGGTGAGGGTGA
>JAOXNG010000021.1:104401854-104416677 GCA_028566535.1 Scolopax minor | reverse complement strand
GCTTAGTGACATGGTTTATGGTTGGACTAGATCCTCTTAAATGTTCCTTTCAACCAAGATAAATTTAGCATTCAAGGATTCTATGTGTTTTGTAGGTGCACAAAGTTGAGTCTGTGTTCTGAGACAGAAATATCAGTAGAGGCCCTGACCAATTATTCATCTTTCCACAACTGCATGAATTTGGAGCAATCATAATGAAGGCAGAGAAACTTTAGTGATATAAAATATTGCATTACTGTACTGCTAAAGAAAAAAAAAAGATGGATAAATAGCATCTAAATTCTCACATAATGCACTCCTCACATATGGTTAATGCAGTGTGAATTCAAATGAAATATAGAAATCTAAAACAGGGAGAGCAGATCATGGCTGACATCAGGCACTGCAGGCATATTTATATTTTCTCCAGTATTTCCTCAGAGATCAGGAAGCACAGCTGACATACATTCAAATGAGGTAATTTCCTTATCCTTGAAGTCAGTGTAACATGCACTTGGTCACTTCAACTGGATGAAGGGATATACATAGGAATGCTGGCTTCATTAAACTGAGTAAAATATAAGACCTCTGCACCTTTGAGAATTTATACCTTTCTCACTACTGGTACAAAATATAAATGGTAGGACATGCAATTGGTGAGTTAAGATGTTAAGCTACAAATAGTCATCAGCTAAGAATCTTGGAGGGCATGAAGTCTTATGGGAAACTGCTCTAAAAAAAGGGATAATAGAAAAACTCTTGTGATACACCACTCTGAACTTTGTGGTAGCATGTAAAGCTTCAGAGAAACCTAAATGAACAGGTTAAATCTGCCCAGAGCAGAGGTACCAATGATAAATCTAAAAAGGAACAACAAAAAGACAAGCATGCATTTAGAAACATTTTCATTAGATAAAAGTCCAGACAAGTTCCCACAATTCTGCTTCATAGCTGAAACTTTTACCATGTTATTTATTGTGCTTAAGGTTCTTTTCTGTCTGGGTCTGGGGGAAATGCTCTGCATTATAGTTGAATCCTAATGAGAGTGCACACAAAATCCCTACGTTTGAAGTTATTTTGGTGTTTTTCAAAGTCAAGTCCTTCTGTGAAAGTGCTAAAAGGTGATAAAAATGTAGAAATTGAAGAAAGTAATAAGGTGCATGGTGGCACTGTTAAGATGAGTGAGTGTGGATACACATCACATACTCATTTGGGTGTGAAAAAGATTATGTGAGAGAGGATAAGGGAGGAATGTGACTTTTGTAACGGGATATCGAACTTAATATCCCATCAAGGAAAGATTTTTTTAGCTTCAAACCTAAAAATTCTGTGCAACATCACTTCTGTAAATTTGATTAGGTTTCATTGACAAGACAACTCAGCACTTACTGTTAAGGCAAGTAATGTGTAAAATCTTAGGAAGATGATGATTTCTCAAAACTAAACCCGTCTACAAAACACCAAAGGTGTTGCAGCTAGTGCAAATTTGATGGCAAAAATATACACTTTGTTACCTGTTTCCAAGCACATTTCTTAGCTTTTATGATAAAAAATAAGCTTTTGATCAATCCTGAAGACAAAAGACCTTACTGTGAGCAAGTGAATCTATGTACATGTAAGAGTCCAGAGAAGGTTCTGCCTAGTGAATGCCCTGGCACTAGAAGTGCTTTTACTGAAGGCTTTGAAGCTGGGAATATGATTGTATTTCTCATCTGTACTTCCCTATGTTGAGGGCAGTGTGGAGTTTTATGTGCCTAGAGAAGAGCGTGGGGAAATGAAGAAATTCTGAGAGGGAATGTGTCAGATCTATAGCTACACACAGTGTTAACATATGCTTGGGCTCCCACTCTCTTCATTCTCTCCTCTACATCACCTGCCTGCTGAGTTGAAAATCTTGGAGGTGGTGAGACAACATGACAAAGAAGGAGTGTTTTCCTAGCTCTGGCAGAACACAGAAAAAGTGTAAATGGGCAGCTGATACAAGGATTTTTGGATAGGACATAGCTTCTTCTGCATTTAATTTCCAGCATTCAAAAACATGTTATGCAGGTGCAGTATACTGCCAACTCATTTTTCAAGCACATTGAAGGTTTAAATCATATGGAATATAGAAAACCCACTGAAGATCTTCCTTAGCTGAACATGACTTTTGTTGCCTACAAAAAGGAGTACATTCCTGGGTTTTGCACATAGCAGCTTATTTCTTAATGTTGATTTGGTTTGATATGTCATTGACTCTCCAAAAGCTGAGACTTCTGACTTCAATGGTAATTGCAGGTGTTCAGCACCTTTTAAAACATGGGTAAAAGTACTGATCATTATTAGGTCCCTAAAGTTATAATACTGGATCAGGCATTGAGTCATTTGACCAAAACTCCTGTCTTTGAAGGCAATTGCTTCTAAGCACAGTCCAAGACAGTCCAAGGCAGAATATAATATGTGCTGTATTAAGGCCTAGAGATTAGATAAGGCTCTGAAGTAGTAGTTTGCTATGATTTTAATAGCTACATTAGTTCTTCTGACTTGAGATTCTTCCCACCCATGTAAACATACATTTTCCCTTTGAGTCTTACCACTCACAAACCTCAACTATTTACAAACAGTAAGAAATAGATCACTCCCACTTCTTCAGATCCTGAAGCTGTAATGAAGTGTAAACATAAATGCATTCTTGTTGAGCTGATCATGAGTCAACTTTTATTCTCGCATCTCTCTGTGAGACTGAAGCCTAAACAGGGAATGCAGGCAGAACTACAGACACAAAGGTTTGGAGAGGAATACAGTACAAGATTGCTATTAATCTATCCTTCTTTTATATTGCCCTTTCTCCTTTGTAATCTTTCTTTATGCCATTGTTCTTTTTGTATTTCCCCTTCCATATCACTGGTCTTGCTTAGCAGATTTTATTCCTGTTCATTAGTTAATTCATTAACTAATCATTCCTGTTTTCAGAAACATAATATTCCCAAATAACCTTTAAAATTAGATTTTTATCATACCTGGCCTCTCCTGGATCATTATTTTCTCTGCACATTTGAAAATTAAAAAAAAAAAAAAACTATAGTTATTTTTAAGTGTAAAGACAATGGAAGGATAAAATTTTTGTTTTCCATTATAAAAATAACTTAGCTGTAACTTTTTTTAATGGCAGTAAAACATAAGTGATTACAGCTCAGAGCTGGTATCTGAAGTGTTAAGAACCCCTAGTCTCATAAAATACTCATTTGATAATTTTAAGTTCTGATATGAATCTGACCAAACATATGGATCTGCAACAACACTAGTTTTTTTGTGCTCCCTTTGTAATCTAAACAGTGAGAAATACTTTGCAGTACAAGTTCTCAAGTTTATTTTGGATGCCCTCTTTAGGACAAGAAGTGTTATACCTTAAAAATTTTGCAATATGTACAACTACTTTAATCAGATAAGTCTGATTTTTGTCCCCAATTCTCCACAGTTCACAGCCTGCCACACTGATGCAAAGGGAAAGAGGTGTTTCATGATTAAGCAGTAATGCAACGATGACTCCTGAGCTGTAGAAAAAATCTCAGGGAATATATGACCTGTGTTTGTAGGGAATGCCTACAGTCACTTTTGTGCCCCTCCAGTAATGTTTTGCCTATTCAAGATTTAAAAGCTCCTGAAGAATTAGGACCAGGAATTTTTTGCACCTTCATTCATGGATATTCATTCATCAATACTCATACATCTCCCATGAATGTCAATAGGAGTAACCATTTGCACCAAAGAGGCAATATACACCACTTTTGATCTCATTTCTCCTTGATTTTCTCATTTTCTATGCAATTCCTTCAAGCTTAGATGGCTCATAGTTTCCCTTCACTGTTAGTCTGGTAGAAAGTAATTTCAAGCACTGCAGGTCTGCCTGCAGTAATGACCATGCTAAATGCCATTGTGTGGTTTGGATCTACACAAATCAAAGCTGTTCTGTTACCTTCTTTCCTGCTCAAAGGTTATAGGTCTAATAATTAAAGTGGCCCCTTGATGAGCATATTGAGATCCAGTTTCTATGGCTTAATGGCAGCAATAAGAATAAAATTATAGGTCTTTGTAGCAATCGTTTTTTTTGATAAGGTATTAACTCTTCATTGTGTGTTGTTGAAATCTGCTTATTGTGTCCTTGGACACCAGCAGACTTTCACTCATGAGCAAAATAAGGAAGATTTGGCCTCTTGAGACATTCTAAAATTCTGCTTAAAGAGGAAAACTTAGATGCATAAGCCACCTGGAAAAAAGACCTCTTTATTTTCTGCTTCATTCAGAAATAGGATTATGATCTCAGGCTTCTAGACCAATAGAACAACCTTTCCTTTACCAGTGCCCCAGGTCAGACAGTACCTGAACGCAGGGCTGTACATTATGGCTTCGGTAGGATTATTGCATATACTTAAAAAACATATACTTACCTGCCATTCTGGAGTAGTTACGTTTTGCTGAATTAGGACACAATTCTAGTGGAGAGCAGAGAGCAGTGAAAACAATTGTTGTAGGAATAAATAAAATGAATACCAACTTGAATACTGGTATAAAATACAACCAAAAAGAGAAAGTGTTATTGACAGATCTATGGG
This sequence comes from Scolopax minor, assembly GCA_028566535.1. Classification (NCBI taxonomy): domain Eukaryota; kingdom Metazoa; phylum Chordata; class Aves; order Charadriiformes; family Scolopacidae; genus Scolopax; species Scolopax minor. The sequence continues at coordinate 104,412,106 of JAOXNG010000021.1, read as the reverse complement.
TACCCAAAACCAGTGGTGTCATGTTGTCTAATTTCAAGTCATTAAATCACCAAAGGACAGATCATTCTTACTGTGAGAAGGCTGAGTTCCTCTGCAGTTGGGGCTGTGGAGGTCTCTGTGAGGAGAGATTGGGCCTGCCTGTGCCAGACACAGCCGGTGTCAGATGGTTCCAGCTGGTTCCAGCTGGCTCCAATGGCCCTACCACAGGACAGAGCCAGTCCCATCAGCCAAGATGGTGGCACCTGTGGGGAGGCATAGAATCATTTATGTTGGAAGGGTGAGGGCTGAGGTGGGGCCTGAGCAAGTGGCTCAGGTTGGCAGCCCAGCACCCTGGGTCCAGTTTTGTAATACTGTGCCCTTTGCAGTTCGAATACCCAAAACACTTCTCTAATTTTAGCCTACAGCATTTCACTTGGACGTGCTGTGAAAACAGAATGTAAACTTGCAAAACATTACTTGTTGCATACCCCAAGATTTCTCTGAATTATGGAAAAGCACTACTTATTAGTCTTTAATCTTAGAAATTTAAGGAGTATTTAAAAAAAAAAAAAAAAAAAGAAACAAGACACCTACAATGAGGAAAAGGGGTTGAGACATGATTACTCTGCATTTTTAAACTGTTGCATGTAAAGATGGAACAATAACACCTACCTAAAGAAACTGATTCCAGAAATCTCTGTAAATTAGTTATGGATCTGAGGGGACTGTTCTGGCCAGAGATAAGTGAAATAAGAATAATCTTAATTTATCTTTGGGCAGTTCTTGATATACAACTTCCTTTGAAGTGTCTAAACAAGTTTAATACATTAAGGAAATAGTCTCTGAACAGACTTTTTTCCAGAACAATTATAATTCCATAGATTCAAATTCTTCCTTTTTTACAAGTTAAAACAATAAAATGGAGCGTATGTAAGCTTTTTAAATGCTATCTTTTGGAAATAAAATCAGCCATTTAAGTCAATTTCATACATTTTTCATATGTTTTGAACTTTCTAAAAGGAACATCTTCCAAAATTATATTAAATGAAGGCCTGGGCAGCAAAAAATTTCCCATGAATATTGGTTTTGTGTTACTCCTAAATTGCTTCCAGTACATTAGATTAGTTTCTTGCATAAAATTGCATTATTGAGCATTTATGTTTTTTCTTTACTGCTGTTTCCAGCCCTTATTCTTCCTTATTCACCTCTGGGGACTGGGAATTATATAACAGATATTGTCACTTGCTGAGGTAGAAACTTGGGGACTTGGCCTAAAATTAAATAGGTTACTGAACTTAAAATTCTGGTTGAGTTTCTACTGGGACTGAGCATGATATCTCAAAGTACAGGTTGGAGTTGAAGGATCTGATCCACCCAGAGAGGTGCCAGTGAAATTGTGCCCCATTGAGTATTGACTAGTTAATGCAGAAAGACACTGACTCACACTGTCTTTGTAGAACCCTGCCCTCTATTGCCAAAGAATGTGGTCTGAAAAAATTTTGGCCTTATATGATACATGCATGCACACTAAAGTAGCTGATGTTGTGATGAACTCCATCCTACAGAATGTTCTTGTTTTGAAATGATTATTTGAAACAAAGCCTTTTCTGTTAAAAAACCTGAATCTTATATTAATTTTTCCAAATAGTGGTATATTTGTGTAACACTTTAAATTCTTTAAATACTCTAATTTGTAGGAAAATACATCTTGTTTCTCTTAATGCAGCACTCAGCTATTTGTTGTAGGCTTTTCTTTAATAGGCAAATTCTTTCCCTTTTTCTCAAATATGTTTTCCCTTTATAAATATTACTGATCAAATCAGTTTGTCTTTACTGGGGCACAGAGGGAGTTCCTTGAGCCTTGTCTCATACAGTATGTTCCTTCTCCCTGTCTTTGAACTTGTATTTCTATATATTTCTATATTTCTTGTATTTCTATATCTTGTTTGTAGACTGAATGGAAGAACTGGTTGCAATCATTTCACCATGTCTTTGTTCAGGAATTTTATCAGTTAAACCCTTCATTTGTTTTTATGTTCATATTTGTGAAATTGTGGCTTTATGGGTGTGCATTAGAAGGAATTACTCAGAAAATGTCCAGTTTTTTTAATGCTTCCAATATCTTGTTTGATGTTCCTGGGCAGTTAGGGTTTAAGGTTGGGATACTTTTCCTTTCAAGAGGTCCATATATATTTTCCACTTTTTAGTGTGACACTGTGGTTGCACAAAACTCAGCATAATCTATATTAATAGAATATATGAATAAATATATATTAGAAATGCCACCATTTCTCTGATTCATATAGATTTTTTTACAATAGAACAGTGACCTGTAGTATAGAGGATATTATTATCCATCTGACAAGCAGTTCTGCCTTATTTCAGACATTTTAAGCCAGATTTCAACTGGTATTTAATAACCAAAGAAGGAAAAGAATATACTAAAGGGTTTACAAAAGCACTTAAATACTTTATTCCACAGGAGTTAGTTAAGTAACATTGTGAAATTTTGCACATACCTGTATTGTATTTGCTACTTAATGCCTAAGTTGCTGTCGGTTGGGTTTGTAAACTCATTTTATGGTGCTTAATCTGCAAGAGCATCATGGATCTAACTCCATACTGGATTTTCATATTTTTTGAAGTTTGGATTTCTCCCCGAGTTATTTATTACTCCTTCTGCTGAAAGAGTGTAGGGCCTGCACTCGTACACTGATGCTTCATTTTACTTTTGCATTGTGAAGACACTGGTGAAGCCTTGAAGTTACCTACTACCTCTCAGCTTACACATTATTTGTTCTGGAGATACTTCTGGTTTTCCTTCAGTTTCTAGGGTGGTGATCATTAAAGAACAAACTCTAGGCTCTGTGCAGAGTAGCCAGAAATTGCAATGATAGGGATACAGGTAGAAATAGTTGTATCACATTTATTAAGATGGTATAGCCTAGGTAATGCACCCTCTCACAAGCTATGGGAAAGTGTGCTGGTACTGATATGGTTTATCTCCCTACGGGAAGTGTAAAAAACAATTGGGTTATACACCCTTCTTGATTTTAGTTGAATTTGCACCTGTGAAAAGGCAAATTCCTCTATCTTTTTTTCGTATTGTTTATGTTTTGAGTAAGGGATTCTACGTTGTGGATTGAGTAGTGGTTTACAAAATGCAAAGTGATATTCATCAAAAAAGTTCAGAAGTGAAGCACAATTAGGCCCAAACTACCACTAGTCATTCCTCTTTCTTCTTCCTCATGAAGCTTCCTCTTTTAACTAAGGTTCTGCAACTTTGACAGTGAAAGGCCAATTTTCAACTGAAAAAAAGGAGAAAGCATGAGAGCAGGAAGATGGGCAGGCGGGAAGGCATTTTTGTGATATTTTTTCCAAATATGGCAAAACATAATCCATAGACTAAGTGTTATTGTATGGAGGAAAACCAAATCCTCCCAAACGCATACTTATGAGAGATAAATTATGTCCAATCAGAGATATAATCATTGTTCAACTCTGAGAAATGAACATACATCTGAGAGACAAGCAGAGACAGTAGAGAAGTAACATCATATTGTTACCTTCCAAAAGGTGTTTTAAGATCTACATTACCAATGACTCAATATAATTGAAATTATTTTATTTGGCTTTCGTCCTAAGGAACACTTATTCACTTAAAGTACTTCTGCCTGAATGCAGAATCTTGAGGAAGTATGTGAATAATTGAATGCATATGATTAAGTAAGAAACAATGCAAGTCTTCATGACTGTATACATAATAGCTGTCTGTGTAAATACAAATTGCATGTACTTTAGCTAGCTCAAAAACCCAGGGCTGCAGACAGACCTGTGTCACTTTTCAGTTAGGTTTTAAATAACATAAGCTAAGATAGTATTTATTGAGTTTATTTATCTAATGGGTTTAGATAACATTTATTGGAGCTGACGGTGCTGATCTGACCTAGGTGACAAATCAGGAAAGTACTGAATTAGATTTATAGTATGTCAAGGGTTAGATTGCCAGTTACACTATGATCTGTCAGGAAAATAAATTTAAAAAAGAAGTATTGAGAAGAAAGCAGGATTTACTATGAGATTCTGAATATCCTTGTATCTCCCAAAACTGAGTGGAAAGAAGTGTTAGAATCTGTGTATCTTTTTTTTCTTTTCTTTTTTTTTTTTTAATGTCAAGGAGACATCCAAGTTGAAGAATTTCATATTCTCTATCACCACTTGGGGCTTTCTGTTGCTGATCACTGAATCATACCTGAAAGGGTATTAAAATCATACCTGAAAGGGTATTAAAAGAACCCAAACTACATGTTTATGGAAGTAGTCCTGTTAAACACTCAGAATGTGTAGGAGCCGTCTTACAGTAGAATCATACCTTTTTCAGTACACATTCTCACCACAGATCGGTACAAGAATTTGGTAGAAAAGCATTGTTGTTAATGAGGAGGGCTAATTTCCTGCATGCTTGTATATGCATCTTAGTAATGATGAGTGACTTACGAACAGCATGCTGCTATGTGTGTTTTGGCAATTCAGGAGTTGCTTTGCTCGCTTTTCCTACTGTATGTGTATTTTGGCGTGTTGGCATACTGCATTTTCATAAATAGTATGTAGATTTGTAATGTTGAGCTTGGGTTTGCATTTTATATTCTTTCCTAGTGCTGGGGAGGGCAAGAATAATTGAAAGGGGAAATGGGATATTATTTTGTTAGTTTAATAATATCACGAGTCAGCAGGGAAACTGGGAAACTGTAAAAAACGTATATAATGGATGAGAATTGCAAAGCCAAATTGGGTGTGATTTAAGTTGTGTAGCTGAAGAAGCAAACCAAAAAGTCTAAAATTTTGCCAAAACCCCAAAAAGAAATGGCAACCCCTGCTTATCTCTTAAAGTTACGGAATCCCTATATATGAAATGTGAAGATGGTTTATAATGACTTTAGAAGTTTATTTGAAATATTCTTATCCTAACTGTGTCTTATGCTTCTATTAGCTGCATCAGGAGGAATAGAAGTAAATGGCTTTAAGTTGGCTAAAGAGGGAATCTTGCCCACTAAAAATATTTCTACTTTACTCCCTGTGACTGCCGAATTTAGCAGTGAGAAACATCACCTGCTATTTTGGCTGCTCACTGCAAGTAATAGTGAATATGTGGCTAAAGCAAAGTGCAGGCTGTTGAGAGGTCTGGTTTATATTCCAAGCTCGACCACGAAGTCCTAGTTTCTGACCTGGCATGAGTATTTAACCCCTGTGTTCACAGCTCTTTTCTCATCCACAAAGTTAGACTGGTATCATCTCACAGTGATGATGTGAATACAAATATTTTAATAATTGCAAAAAAAATTTTTTAATCCTTTAATAAAAGATAGTGTTAAGCAAATATTAATCATGAAGTAAGTTTTCTGAAGGTTTATATTAAATGCAAAATAAACTTGCTGAAATACAATTTGTAATCTTCTTCACAGATCTTCTTTGTGAGGTCCTGAGACTTTGTAATATAGTTTTACATTTCTGAGGTGAAATTAATGGGATCAGGACTGGCTTCCTAACAGAAGCTGGATTTCCCCTGTCCTGTCCCTTTATGCTGAGACCCAGTTTCAAAAAATACTATCCTGGAAGATCAGTCTGTGTCTCAATGCAGATATGCTGAAGCCTGTGTCTGTGAGATATTAATTGAGATTTTAAGGCTCAGGTGAGCTAGGGAGTTTGAAATAAGCAAAAAAATATTTTTTTTCATCTAAAGGTTTATTCTATGTATTTCTTGGAGTAATGTGAGGAAAAAGGCATGATATGTAACTTGTCTATAAAAATACAGAAGTGTGTGTTGAATAGCCTCCTCATCCTAGTTCTGTGCCATAGTAAAAGGACTATGCTAGTCTCTTAAGAGTGATCAGTGAAAAGGAATAATAGACTAGGAATAATATTTACTAATCTCCATTAAGTGAATCTCTTATCTTCACAAGGAATTAGATAAAGCCTGTCACTACCTTCCATATTTACATACAGTAAGAGTTCTGAAAAACCTGACAACTTGAGGACGTTAAGTCACTAGGTGCTTGTGGGAGAGATGTCTTTCAGCCTATTTACAATTAAATTATTCCCTTCAGCCTATTTACAAAGAAATTATGTTGAAAAAGAAAAAGAGACTTTGTAGTGCTTTAAAGTATTGTTAGTCGAAAAAGTGTTTGGAGAGAAGAAGAATGGTGGTGTAGTTAAACCAAGCCATTTGCCTGTATATACTACTTCTTTAAGTACCCCTTTGTTTAGGACATTTGTGTCTTGGCACAAGTTCTCATAATACCACAAATATAATTTCTTCTCCCTGACAAGGGTATCCCCATGATAGATTTGGCACCCTAGTAAGTATGAGTCACAAATCCTAGCACTGAGATAAGACAGCAGGAATAATTCCAGAAAGAAGGCAGTGGCTGTCTCTGAACATTTGTATCACTCTGATGCTTTAGTCTGCAAAAGGTTCTCTATTTTACCTCAAAGATGCCTCAAAAGATGATATTGTTGTTTAGGTAGTATATTTTATGAGCTGCTTTAAGACACTTGAAAAAAATGTTACCTACCTACAAGACATTTTCCTTTCATTGTACTAAAAAACTAAGGCCAAGTTTGACTCAGTCGCACTGCTGTATATTCTGAGTTTTCCTCATTTGGCATCAGTGAACTCAGCTTTATACCGTGGGATTTATGTGTCTTCATTGTTGTTGCTAGTGAGACTCTAAGCAAACAAAGAAGCACCCCCCAAAAGACCAGCACTTCAAGACTCTACAGCCAGCTGCCTGCAGCATCCAGGAGAAGGTGGGAATGTGCTGCTCTGAGGCTGTTCCCCCATTATGTGCCAGCTACACTTGTACCACAACCTCATGGTCTTCTCTCCCAGTCCAGTAACTCTATTCTGAGTCCAGCCTTTTGCTCCTCTTTGCTACGACAGGAAAGTAAATATGAGTTATTGTTGACATCTTTGCCATCGTATAAGGTCCAGACCCACAAGCCAGATCTGAATGTGAAGTTCTGTGCACATTGCTAACAACAGCTCTACTGCATGAAACAGATATTAAGGATATACAGGAGTGGGGAAACTGGGAGAGTAGATCACAACAGGGTCAGTGACAATAGAGAGGTTTTGATATTCAAAGATCCATTATCTTTTGGCTAACTCAGGGAGGATGAAACTGTACATCTGTAATTCTTAGTTGGCTGTTAAGTCCTCTCTAAGATTCTTTGCCAAGGCTAGGGCTTTTACAGAAAAGGCAAGACAGCTTCCCACTCCCAGTGTTAAAGATACATTGTGAATATATCTTTACAAATCTCCAAATTTAACAATTTGAGGACGTAATCCTAATTGTAACTATAAATACAGATTGAGACATAGTGTAGGAAAAAGATGGCCTACAAGAGATATTTTACACCATGCTGAAGGAGAGGGACCTGAGCCTATGACAATTGCTACATTCTTATAAAAGCCTTCAGTGAAGGCAAGACATTAGGGCAAATCTTCTGAATGTGTCTTGTGAATCAGCCATTTAACTTCAGTTATGAAGTTGAAGCCATAGTTAACTATAATGTGGGAGAATGAAGATGTGATGAGGAAGACTAAGACTCAACATCCAGAGAAATAAACAACATGTAACTTTGAATTAATTTTAAAACATAAACTAAGAAATATTCACTAGTAAGACAAGTCAGTTAAAGCAGTATTTTTTTATTCTTTCTTGTCTTATGGACTGTTTTGTATGCTCAGAAAACAAAAGTTATGAGAACTGCATTCAGTCATGGCTAGCACCTTTTTTATTATAATTTCCTCCAAACAATGATATATATATGACATGTGAAATAAGGTGGGCTTTTGTGCATGGCTTCCAGACAAGTTTATTGTCTGCAACAGGTTGAAGTGCAGGAGAATAAGAAATCCCTAAGTAGTAACACACTTTGTTCTTCAGGCAACAGAGGTGGGGTTTCAGGACTTCACAGCATTCTCCACATCAGGAGAAATATGTCTTCTGTCTGGGCTGTGTCACACCATATTTGCTTTTTGCAGTTGTGCCTTTTGGACCAGGTTCTGCCGCTGGTTACGCTCAATGGTGCTTACAGAAGAGTACAACAGAGGGACAAATTATGTCCACTGTTTGTAAGCAAGCACCCAGGGAATGACACCAGTTGCCTTATTAGGCAGCACCAAAGGAAATCATGCCGCTTGGCAATCCTCCCGTGTTCCAGCCATTGGCATCTGTAGTTCTTCAGTCCTCTTGGGGCTGTGCTTTTTTATTGTAAAACAGCAAGCCCTTGAAAATACAGTGCTGGCTTGGCAACTGACCACTGACAGATAACAATTGACACTAGGACTAATTTAGTAATGTGCAGCTTCGGGGAGTGACATTTACTGTATCTCCTGGTGCAATTGATACTAAGCATGCAGCCATGGCGAGCCCCGCGTGGTATTTGCAAAGTGTCAACTTGAAAGAGTCAGGCTGCTCTCATGTCTGCTCTCAGAGGCAATTGCTGCAGCCCATCAAATCAACCTTCATGTAACATAAACAGGGAGACGTTCTCCTGCCATTCAGTGTTACTATTCTGTGCGGTTGCTAGTTATATCATATGTCAACACATTGTACAGATAATGAAAATGGGGAATCTGAACTTGTATGGGAGATAAACATTTCCCCAGAGAAGCAAAATTACAGTGAATCTGTCAGGCAAAGTTTAAGGATTTTGCAAAATAATCAGAGACACAAAAGTTAGCCCTTTTGATATGATTGTTAGCTGTGGTATGACTTACTATGGAGAATAATTCTAGTAACTTAGTTCATTAATATGTAAGTTATAATGATCTCTGTAAAAGGGACTTTCAGCATAAAATACCAGTAGCTCTTTCAGGAGTTCCGGGTGGGTGGGCTGAGAGCTATTGTGATAATGATTGCAGAACTAAAGATCTCACAAAAGAAATTTTCACCTAGATTTTTGCATATATTTTGGAGGGGACGTTTAAATGAGTGTTATCAAATCCTCAGATAGGGATATTATTTTCATCATTTCTCCCCTTTCATAGAAAAGGGTTGTTCAGCAATGGAAGGTTTCCAAACAGAACAATAGAAGGGTGTGTGTGTGCAATTTTACTTTCACTCATTGACTTTTTGCCAGAACAAGCAAAATGCTTAGTTCTCAGCAGTTCAGCAATGCTCTTTAATAAGAGCTGCAGTTCTAAGTTGTTGCTACACTGAAAGCAGAATATCTCATCCTTACATCCAGCCTCTTCCCCAGCCAAGTGCACTGGGAAGCTGCACTGGGGCTACCTCAGCCAAACCCTCTGATAGCCAAATGCCCTGTGTAACTATTTCTGCCACAGAGGTCCACAAATGGTGTGCAGGCAAACAAAGAGCGTCACGCTTTCTTCCTCATAACTGCTTCCTGCACCAGGTTAACCCTGACTTTCAGGAAGGTAATTGATCTGAATGTTAAAAACCCATCAGAACTCTGGCTGCTATCTCCTGCAGAAGAAAAAACCTCCATCTGAAAAAACATGTCAAAAGTCTTAGGCTTTCTCCTGGTTATTTTCCATGTTATGTATTTTTCTTATATTTTGTGCTATGTTGTAACAAATTTTTTTGAAGTGTATGAACTTATAAAGGAATCACTGATCAATAGCCCCAGTAATAATGGGGTATTGAAAAAATGCATTAAAAATTGCTGCCATTTTAACAGCCAATTTGCTGTTAAAATTTCATTTCTGAAAAAACTCCCAAGACTATTTGCAACAAAGTTCTAGCTAGGAAATTTTAATCAATCAAAAGATACTTATGACGCATTTTGGTACATAAAGTGAACTGTGAACTGTGCCAGCCACAGTAGTGTTTCTGCTGTATCTATGCCCCTGTACTTAATGTGGAAATATTAAGAACAAAAAACATTAAAATGCAATGATTTCATTTTTCACTTCTCTGCATAACCCCATAATGAGAAGTCACAAAATTCACTGTGGGAAAATCATGATGTCTCCATAGTTTTACTACTTATTTCTCTTTTTCTTTCTTTTAATAACAGAATTGTTGTCTTAAAGCAACAGTTCCATGTTCAGGTCAGTGATTAAGCTCCCATATTTATATCACGCACGTGGATCAAAACTATCCCTATTTCCAGAGGGTTTGAGCAGCCTTAACTGGCTGAATCTAGTATTTGGTAGAGTGGAAACAAACTCTAGTTACCCGTGCTTAAGGATGTTGTTCTATGTGAACTAATCACACAGATAATGCAAGGGTTTTAAGGGGGC
>JAOXNG010000021.1:104318765-104328807 GCA_028566535.1 Scolopax minor | reverse complement strand
GAAGATGAAATATTCCAGTGGAGTTTTGGCTAAAAGGTCAAAAATATGAGAAACTTTGGTAAGAGCAGATCCTGTAGAGTGCAGAAATTGAGGGTGGGAGAGAAAGGGAGCTGGAGATTAAAAAACATAGTGAGATTAAATCTTCACAATTAATGTTAAGAATATATTTTGCTATTTAAAAAACAAAGACGACAGTGAGAATAACAGTTGGAGAAGCAGGGGAGTTCACTTGACAGTTTTTTAAACTTATTTTTATATGCATTAAAATTTATTAAACAAGGAGAAACTGAAGAATGCTTTTATTGTGAAAGGAAAGAAGTACCAGGTAGAGGGAGAGGGACTATGAATAAGAAGTGAAGGGTGAGGATAGCCATGCTGGAGTACAGAAAATGGGATCAGGCAGAGCCATAGAAATGAAGATGTGAGGAGGCAAGGTAGCAAAAGTTGAGGAGAGCAGACAACAAACATCTCTATCTGTGACTGAAAAATGTAAGTACTGTGGTTGAAGAGGAAGGGAAAGGGAAAGGAAGGAGAAGCTCAAATTGTACAGTGTTTTTTTAATTTTCTCCTGGAAAAAACCATCCAGCAATCACTGGGGAAGGCAAGGAAGTTTTCTTGTGAGACCAAAAAAACCTAAACAAAACACTGTGGACTCCAGACTCATCTTTTAAAAACACAGAGAAAGTAGGTATTGTAAGATCCATCAAGAGCTTGTGTAGGCAATCTAACCAAAATTCCCATTGTTTCAATAAATGCGCCTCTAAAACATGTATTAAAGTGTACAATTTGGGTCCTTATTTATTGTTTCCAAGGCACTGTTCATATGGAAAACCAGATGAGAGATCATGAGAATGGTTTTAGCATTATTGTTGATTCATGCCAAATTAGGTTTCTAATCTGTGCATAGCGCTATTATTATTAAAGCAAATAATTTATCCTCTTGAGTACACTACTGCTTTGCTTGACTTCAAATGATGATGCCCTTTACCTACCACTGCTGTGCACCCATCTCTTAACAGGGTTTCTTTTGGCACAGTTCCTTATTTGTTGCGCAATAGATTTATATGCTTGCAGGGAATGGAATAAAGATGTGCTGCTGTACAGTACTAGCATCCACCCTGTGGTATTTTGAATACACTGGAAACAACAGGTAATGATAGCAGGATAGCAGGCTGTGATTAAATCTTTCAGAGCTGTAAGGCTGAATGGCATTATTTGGGAGAAAAAAAAGTGATTCTTCTAAATCACAGTGCAAAAATGCAGATGAATATAGTAAAAGTCTCTGTACCTGGGTGTGGTTTTATGCGTTCAGCATGTGGAGAAGGTAATGTTTTAAATGGTAGTAGCATTTGGTCTAACCATTTACCAACAGAAGATGTTTCTGAGACATTTCTGCAGCTGGTTACCATTTTATATCTTTTAACAAGGGAATATTTTATATGATAGCCTTGTGTTCCTCACACAAATGGCACTAATTATACATCAGAGATGAATAAAGCAGCTCCGATAAGGAACATATCGAATTCATATCCTGTGTCACTCCAGAAATCTGATAGGAGATTGAATTTATTTCTGTGATACAGATCACAGTTACAAAAAGCTTTTCACCTATTTCTGGACAGAGTTAGTGCACTGGCACATGAGAATAGTTACAGCAAGATGAGCTATGGTATAATGTTAAAGCCATTGTTACTTTAGTGGATGCTTCAATGCAAAATCTTACAGCAGAGCACAGGTAAAACAGATTAGCCACCTTCCATTCAAGTGTAAGTGTAAGCTCCCTGGTACACAATTAATTCCCACAGACTAAATGGTTTGCTATGAACCTAGTTGTTTTCCCATACCATCAGACTCCTCTGCTGCTAATGGTTAGCATTATATCTGCATTTTCTCTTTATGTTGAAGATAATAAAGAATAATGATAATAATAAAAAAGCAACCTTTAGAGAAATCTAGTAATGAACATTCCCCTAAAAGTTAAAACTATTTGTAGACATGACATTTCTACTACCACAGACACTTCTAATTATTATACTTTTTCTGGAGAGACTTGTTGGGCTGTGGAAGCGGATTAATCTATGGAGCCTTTCTGAACTTGTTATGAGCTATGTTTGTGTGTTTAGCCTGGCTCTTGACCACACAGAGATCCTATGAGGCACATTTGAGATATCTTCATCTCTTCATTTGAGACTCGCTACCCTAATCCTCTTCCTATAAGATGTACAGAATGTCCCTATTCCATGAGCTCCTTGGGACTTGAAAAATTTTCTACAAACTTATTGCAAATCCAGTTTGTCTAGGAACCCTTACAGCATAGATTGAATATCTCCAAATCCCGGGAAGAAGGCTTGTTTCAGGATATAGTGCAGCACAGAGAGTGTTAATTCAGAGGAATATAAGGCTTTCCAGGATGGATCAGTCTTGAAGAACCATTTGCTCTGCGCTTCCTCTCCATGGCCCTGCATCTAGAGGAGAGTGCAAGAGGTCTCACAGTTGTCATCAAGAAGTCATTCACTCGCTTATGAAATTCTATTGTCTTCATTCCTAATAGTTGGAAGTGGGCTTAAAACCCTGAACATGAGGTTTACGTTCTTTCCTATCATCTATTTTTAGCATTCACTGTTATAACTCAGTGTATTCTCAGTATTCATATAAATGCCCAGTTCCCCACTGACTTCTGCTAAACTCCTGGCCTTAGTTGTATCTATTGTCAGTGATTTATGAAGTTTAATTGCACATTGTCTGTTTTCACCCCTTTTATACATTTTCAATCAGCTGCCTTCAAATTTAATCAAGTGTACTAATCTGCCACTGTATTAGTTTAGTGTGGCTTATACTTCCAAAAGTTCTTCACTGTCCTTCTGGATGTGAATAAAACCTAAATAAATTAATGTTATCTGCAAATGTTACTATCTTGCTACTTAACCCCATTTCTGGATAATTAATAAATACATTATATCATTCCTTCACCTCCAATGCAGCTTTAAAAACTTCTGTTCCTCATATTTTATTGTCTTGCCTTCCTGCTTTCTGACTCTTTGCTACTTTTGGGGCATAACAATACTTTGCATCCTTTTCCTTCTTGTTCATAACCAAATTGAATCCAATAAATTCTCACAAGCAGAGAAGAACATATTTCCTTGAAACATATAAATTATTTTCAGAAATTTTGTCCATTCATCACCACAGGGTAAATTAACTGGTAACTTATCCTTGTTTTGGACTTTGAATATAAAACATCTGATATGTGTCTCATAAACACACATATACACCAGCTCTTGTGTTGTGCTCTCACCTGGCTGAATAGCTGTTGGAAATTTCCATAGAACTGTTTGGAATAGTTTTCCCCATTCCTTGAGGAAAGGGCTGTTTTTTTCTTTAATTTATTTGAAAAGTAGTCATGTATTTCCACTTTGAGTAAGAGCATCCCAGAACTACATCAACAAATGCCTTTTAAACATTAAATAGCTATCTTCTAAAGTATTTTGTTTAATTCCTCTGAATTTTAATTTGGTATTTCTCCTCTAAGTATTCCTCCTCTTTGAATCCTAGTGTCTGATGTGTAGTTACAGCACTCGCATCTGCACCCATTAGCACAATACAGGGTTGGTTTATGGATTTTATGTGCTACATATATGAAATAATAAAAGTATTAATAATTAAGATATTAATAAGATATTAAATGTTGTGTGAAACCAGAAAAAGAATCATACCTGACTTTCATCATTATTCTTTAACAAAAATTTGATGTTTCTTATTCCTTTCAAGACTACCCTTCCCAATACATTCCCAAAATTTTTAAAACCATTGTCTCAAACAACCCTGGGAAATAAAATATGGTTTTGCTCTTTAGCTATTCCACTTGTTTAGAACACTAGTAAATTAAAAAACCTTATAAAGGATGACATGAAAACCAGCAAGGAATTGAAAACGTATCGGTTATCTAAAAAGGCATTTTTTCCTCTTTAGTTTAAAATGCTCGCACAAAACCTGTATTAATTTTAAATTACTGACTTGAGAGAGAAATGTAATAAAATGTTTTGCTAATGCTTTGTTATCCTTATGGCTTCAACTCCAGCTCAAAAATGCAATTAATTCTGTAACTTACACTCTGTGGCGGATGTCATTCAAGCTGCGACAGCTTATTGGGTAGTTAAAAGGATAAAATGAAGTAGTCATTCTACTAATCCCTTTACAAGGAAACAGCTTTATGCATAAAAAGTGGAACTTATGTGGTCATTAGCAGATGCTACATCAAGCAACCAAAAATACACACATTTAAATTCTTAAGCACAATCTATGAACACTACACAGATGGTTTCCAAGAAACTGTACCTAAATTGATTACGATAAAAATGATCTGCTGCAATTGTTTCTGTCAAAAGGGAGAACAGAATTTGTCCCAATGTGTCGCTCTGCCCACTCATGCAGAGAACCCAGCTGCTGAGACAGATGTTGCTCTAAGCACTTTATTTTAGGGTCATTAAAATGGTTACAGGGGTTAGTCATTCTTTGTTTTATAAATTGTGCTTACTAGCTGAGCTCCATAGATGCCGTAAAACTTCTTTGTGGCTAATCAGAAAAAGTTACATGTCATATCACATTTACCTTATGCTGGCAGTAAAAATGGGTGAAGCACTTGTGTAGGACAGCATGAGAAAAATAATCACTTTTTTTGTTTTGTTTAGAAGAGCATCTTTATTTAGAACTTATGTAATACTGAGGTCTGTTCTGTAACCATCTGAAATGCAAAACGTGCTTCAAAGGCCTTCTATCTTTCATTTTAGTCCTTTTAATAATTAAAGGACTTGATTTTTTAAACACAACTTATTCCTGTACAATCTTTGTTCTATGGTATTATGAGCAAGAAGTGTCAGACAAGAAAAAGTTTAAGATCAGTTGATTAGATCAGTGCAGGGTGGGTCCGTCTACCTCCCCGCTGTCTTTGCAAATGCTGCTCTTTGGCAGTTTGAGCATACTCAGGCTTTACTTAGAAATATTTGGCTAAATCTCTTCTCTGTTGGCAGGTTTTATGGTTTTCCATGGCTCATCTAATTCAGGATTGACTTAGCCGTGTGCATGTGATGTATTGGTGCAGCAGCTAATGTGTCAATGAGAAACAGAACAGTAAAAAGATGAAGCTCAGTGAAAAACAGTAAGGTTGGCAGATCCAACTCCTTTTCAGATCATACTGTAGCCTTTTATAGCCTCCACTACAAAATGTAGCCAACTTCCGCTCTTTTATTTCATCTTTGTCCCTAAGTACTTGTTATTATGTCGATGGTTCTATTTATCTTCCCTAGATGGGGGCTTAACTCTGTCAGCTAAATTCCTTATTTTGGTGGTGATCATAGACACAGTCTAAATGATCTTTTTCCACCTTTCTTTTGCACATTTAGGATAAAGACAGCCATCTATAAAAAACTAGTGGAAAATTTAGTATCATTTGACCTGCCTCCTTAGAACATGGCTGCTGTGGCAATGAGTTGATTTCCTGCACTTTTCCAGAGCGATTAATTTCTCTTCCCTATCTTAATAGGCTTTATTTAGATAATTGTGGACTGTTCACATGTAGATCCTCATAACTAAATAACATAGTATGTCAATTGCTTTGAAAATGCCATAAAGTTACAATTTTTAAATAAAAAGCAAGATATCCTTAAAAAATTCAAAAGCTGGAAGAATGAAGTTACCTCCTCCCCCCAAATCTGGCTGTTCTGAGATCAAATATCTCAAAAAAAAATGTTAGGAGCCAGAAAGACATTCTCAGGAAACACAATCCCTAAAAATACAGTGAGACATTCATTATTCTTGGAAGCAGGCATAATTAATCCACTTCAACATTCAGTTCAAACAAACCCAAACTTACCAATACAAAAAAGAAATTCCATGTTTTTACCTGACTATATATTAAAATCTATAAATTCTCTTTGTTTCACAGAAATTTGAGTTAAATTTTATCCAATCTGTGTTTTGATCTTGCAATAAACTCCTTAAACAGGCAATTTTTTTTCCAGGATTTGTCAACATTGTAAAGCAGGTTCACCCATAAACTGCATCTGTATTGTAAGCAAAGAGAAGGCCTTTAATATATGATATTAGTTTATTAGTTTCATGACAGAGAACATATTATTGCCTAACTAAGATGTTAAGATTTATAACTAGTATCTGATTTCCCTGCAAAATAAGCTGAATAAGATGAGGACTGTGTTAGAGGCTTCTGATCTATACAGAAAATCACGGTTCCTCTCTGCTTTTGTCTTCCAAATCAGGATAGCAACTGATAGCAACTACTCTGCTTATAAGCGATATTGACTGTAAAGATTCTTTTCATTTTAGTAACTGCTTCTGGAAGGTGATGTAACATTAAATACTAAAGGCTTCCCTCATCATCTGACATGTTGTGTTTTGGAGGTGAGATTTAGTGGACCAATGCAAGTCCAGAATAGCAGCAGAGTTGCACTTGCAAAACAAATGTCCTTTTCAGCATCGGCGGTTCATGCATTGCTCACAGAAGAACATAAAGAGAAGCATCCTGATGAAAAACAAACTTGAGTTCTTAAAAGAGTTTTTGATATTCTGCACAACAGGCATGACAACATAAGGCTGCTCACAGCCTGGGTGTCACTCCAAATTCCATTATACTTACATTAGATGCTGTTTGTTCTTCCTGCAAATGCACTGACAGATTTTTGCAGCCCTGTACATGTGTTTTTTTAGTATATGAAAGGTTTGTAGTTATTTTAGCCACAAAGTTGCTAAAAAATTATTAAAGAAAATCAAAGTTCACTCTCATCTACCCTGAACTAAGACAAAAAATATATTCCTCTTTTAGAAACAAATGAATGGGAATTGGCTAGTAAGCCACTTGCACTGAGATGGCTGGAGCTGTAAATAGGGTGCAAGTTAGAGAAATGAAAATGTTTCTCCTTGAAAAACCATCATGATACCTAGCTCTAGTTCACTTTTTTTTTTCTTATGTTCTCTCAGCATAAGAGTCACAGCTGAGATGGCAGAGAATATCAGTATTTGTACTATTGTGGAACATCATAGATTTCATATAGATTGGGAAGAAACACATCACGTGCAATTGTGAGAAAAAAAAGAGACAAAACCTGATAATAGAAACTCAGTCTGCTGGCACACTACAGCTTTTCTTAAGGTGACACTATCTAATGTTAAGATGAACAGTTCCTGCTGGTTTAGAGCATCACTAAATATAACATAAGCACATCTATACTTGGTCATACTCAGTCCTTCTAGCACAGCCTACAGTCTTCAGAAGTGGATGCTTAGAATGAAGTTTAAGAACAAAAGAACATTTTTTCCCTTTCCCTGAACACACTCAGCCTTCAACAATTTGTGGCTCAAGGTCTTTCTCTGGTCCACGTATGCCACCCTCTATGATATACAGAAATTGGAAATACTCTTTTCAACTATCAATGAAGAAATTTTGGAACCATTAACATCCCCGCTGTAACTGCCTTAGATTGAACAGAGCAGGATTTTATCTAGATGTATACACACTTCTCTGACCTTCTCATTTCCTCACCACAGAAACCACTTATAATTAAATAAACCAAAGTACAGAGGGGAGGTTTGAAGCTTGGGACTGCACTTTGGAAACTGACCTCTAGATTTTTCCCCTGAGGTTTCTCCATGGGAGAGAATTCTCCCCCATTGTACATGCCCTGCCCTCTTGTAATGTTCCCTTACACCTCCTTCAGCACTCTGTCCATAGGTCTCACCCAAGATATTTCCCCTCTGCTGTTTGCTGGACTCCCCTTTTCTTTCTTTCCCATTTTTCTCCCCTGAGAAACCCTGCTACTATACTACCATGATCCTTAAGAAATCAGTGTTATGTGAATACAGGATGTACCACTTTGATGATAATAATCCTTCTTTCACCCTGTTCACATCCTGGACTAGTTTTACACTTGACTGATGCCAAGCAACTGTGCTTTTGACTAAATTGTGTGGTTACAGCCACTTTATTAAGTCTCCACACTCTTAAGAGAGCATGGAACAGCTCAAATGTAATAATGCATCCAGACAACTTTCTAAACAGAACAGTATTTCAGAGGCATTTTTCAGGAGCATAGTACGGGAAAAACAAATTAAAAACTGGGCTGACCTGTTGCAGGTATTTTGCAAAAAACAGAAGTTGCACTTCACCTTTGAATATCAGCCACTCTAAGTAATCTCAAATTTACCATCTAGAAATAAAGATTATAGTCTTTAGGATATGATTATTGATATTAGAAAATCTTAGCCAAAGATAAGAAACATACAAAACATTTAGATGATCTTCAGGAGATCCCATATGTATATATATATATTCAGTTTGGAACAAAAGTAGTATGAGGCTACACACAATGTCAGTCTGTCACCACGCTATGGCTATTGCAAGTTTATGTAAGAGTATTAATTTAAGCTGGATAGCTGATATCTGGAAGGTGAGAAGTAAACATCCCCTGGTCCAACTGAAACTGTATTCTTTTACATCCATCGATACCTTCAGCATTGTGCATTCTCTCAGTTGAAAAAATAAGCAACCAAACAGCTCAAATACCTAGTTAAACTTAATTCACAGGAGCATAGAAAGGAGAGAACAATGCATTTGGGCTACCCATTCACCATTGCCTGTAGGATCTGCAAACACCTGTGACTGCGTAGGTGTGTTTTTCTACTCTTGTTGATTATCTATCTTCTAAAGGTTTCTGATGGAAACCACATCCTCTCGCCCAAAACTGGGAGGTGTTTATTAAAGACGCTGAGAACACAAAAAGAGCAGTCCTCCCCCCAAGTACAGATATGATTGTCTACAATTTTCTCTGTAACTGAACTGTAAATGTGACCTTTGAAAACCAACAGTACTTTCCCAACTGCAAAGGTGTTTCAGCTGCATGACAGTGTGGTATGTCATTTTTGCAGAGTCTTGCACTTTCACCTTCAGGTAAAGCAAATTCAAAACTTGATTGTCTTGATTTAGTAATGGATAGACACCTTTTTTTTGACAGTGCAAATGACTCTCCACAGAGCTAAGCACACGACAACCAGACTGTATTACTTTTAAATGACAACTTTAATATTCTGACATTAAAGGAGTGATCACCTTCAACATTAGGTGGAAAGGCCAAGAAAGCTAATGGTTTTATAAATTTCCATTCATTCTATCATCCATTCCATTATCTCTCTTAGAGGTGTCTCATGTAAGTGCTATTAACGTTGAAGATTGTGAAATTCAGGGTGAGGGAAGGAGTGCAAAAGCAAATCAGATAATGCATCTTTTTTTCCATTCCAAGCAAACTGAACTTGTTAACTCAGGGATTTTTTTGTCTCACCATTATCAGTGGAAGCGGTATTAAAGTTACATAGATGCAGCAGAAAGTGAAGAAATTTTTCTTCATTTTGCTACAAACAAAACTTATATAGTTAAATAACCAGGAAAAAAAAGCATTGTCAATTCATTGTAAACCACCAGAACTTATACCATGAACACAGCACATTTATGTTTAGTTGGTGAACCTACAGGAATGTTATTTTGTTCTACTAAACACATAATATTATTATAAAAGAAGCCTTGGAAGTGTTTGGTTTGTTTTTTTTTTTTTTTTGAGGACTAATCACTTTCTCATACATACTATTAGAAAGTCTATTGCCTTTTTTCATGTTGATCTTCTATAGGTGACATATGTCTACAAATATAGTGATTTCTCACTATGGAAGTTTCTTCCAGTTGCCTCCAGCTGCCTTCTGACTCCATGCAAGTGATCTGTGCAATGAGATGACAGACAAGACAATTAAGAAGGAAATATCCACCAACCTGCACACAAGCTTTCTGTTTTGGCTGGCTTGGGATGAGTCCCTCAGGGCCCTGATAGAACATCTTGTACTCAATGGCTTTAAGTCCAGTTGGAGAGCAGTGACAAGTGGTGTCCCTCAAGGGTCTGTGCTGGGACCGATACTGTTTAACATTTTTATCAATGACATAGACAGAGGGATTGAGAGCAACATCAGCAAGTTTGCAGATGACACCAAG
>JAOXNG010000021.1:104282175-104300022 GCA_028566535.1 Scolopax minor | reverse complement strand
TGCTCTGTGATCAAGAATATTATTCCCTAGGGTTACAAGATCCTAGCTCTCCTATAGACACTGACATCTAATGTCTTAATTGGCAAACTGATTGCCCTGCTTGCCCTGAGACTCTCAGAAGAAGGAGGTTTCCTTGACCAGTGGCTACTGTGAGTTTTCTTCCTGCTCTGCCTCTTATGCCCCGTGTCTCTCATGCACCAAACTCCTCTGCAGTAGTGGTTTGAAGGAAAGGAAACAAGGGGCCCTTAGGCAGAAAATGCCAATCTGCCGGTTTGGGAATTTGAGAGCTGCATATAGAAATCTGCTCAGGCTGAGGAGTGTCTTGACTCCAACCTTGATAGTTCCCAGGTAACTGTTCCCAGGTTGGTAACTAACCAAATAAAGGATGGACTTTTACACCTCCTTTAATCAGTAAGCAGAGAGACCAAGGGTGCAGAGAGTGCATACTGTAATGAGGTTTGGTGCACAGCTAGCAACTCAGTCTTGGAAGGTAGGCAGGATGCCAGCATTTATCTGCCCAAACATGAAGCACAGAAAATCTTGGAAGGAAAATGTTTCTTTTTGCAATCTTTTTTTTTCTTCTTTTACAGTATATATTGGAAAATAAATGTTGCCGAGTTGGTCGTTCATGGAAGTCAGGTGCTTGCAACGTAACTTACACAGGATTTAGGAGAGTTGCTCTATCCTAGCATATACAGACTTAGTAGAACTGGTTTAAAAATAGAAATGATTTTGAGTATTATATTCTGGAAAGTATATATACACATAAATACATATATACATGTGCATAAATCTTTTTAAAAAGTTACACTCTAGATTGAGTTGCTTCTTTCTTCATTTTATATTTACCCACAAAAAATAATGCAAAATAATTCTTAAACATAGTAGTTTATATTTATTTTTGTAATTATTTCAGTGTTCAACGTTAGTATTCATTCGTTACTCACTTATACTGAAGCTGTGATGGGGTACTGTGGAAAATGAGAAAGTTGGAAACATGCTGCTGAGCAAGAGCTCAGCAGGTGTTCTTGTATTGATGGGAAGGAGGCCTTGAGATCAGTAAAACAATGTCCTTATATGTTGATGTGTGTGTGCTGTGAAACAGATAGCAGTGCACCGAAATATTAATGTTTTGTTAGCTAGGCAGGATAAACATTTAAATGTAGCCAATTGAATTTCTCACAACCGTGTGTGGATGCTCACAACCTGTGTAAAGAGCACAACGCGTGATCAAAAGTCAGAAACTATATATGCTGGAAAAGTGAAACAATAAACGTTTTCACTTCACCACTTAGCAGAATCTGTGCCTCAAGTGCCACAGGGTACCTCTGCTAGAAGCCAGGTACCAGCAATCTGGAAGTGGTGCAAATAGAAGAAAAGTACTAGAGAGCTTATCATAAAACTAATAGGAAAAAAATCCACAAAACTATCAGGAATTATTTCAGCACTAAAATTGAACCTTTGAAGATGAATGCCAATGAAAACATCACTGTGAAAGATTTCTAGAAGACTAGAACCAGAAGGATTTGATGTGCCTGTAAGAATAATAAAGCAATGCCTTATTCTAGCAGTGGTGGTAGGAAATACTGTTCCTGTGATTCATGTCGGTGCAAGGCATATACAATTTGCCCCATTTCCTATACCTACTTGAAAAAGCAGTTCTTTCAAAGTGCCTTTTGAATTCAGTAGACGTTTTGATATCCCTGACTTGTCAAACAAAAAATCATAGATGAAAATGTTGTTTCTTCAGACTGAGCAATGTGTAGAACTAACTCTTCAGGCAGTATAACCCACAAAAAGTATGTCCTCCATTCCCTGAGATTCAGGCATTTTAAAGTTCATGCGTTTGGGTTTTTTTGTTGTTGTTGCATTTACTCTTCACATAGACTTTTAGATATGTGGAGTCTCCTGAGTATTTCCTATCTTCAAAGAAAATAAGGGTGCCTACGCTTTACCATTTCTTATCTTTATGTAATTCATACCAGGTATCATGCAGACAATTTAAGGCAGGTAACAGAGCTCACAGAGAAGGAAGATAAGCAGGCAAAACTCAGGAACTTGAAACAATTAAGTTAACTTTTCCTAAAGTACATGATTTTATGAGAAGAGAACCAGTGAATTTGGACTCCCATAGTTTTGTGTCTCGTGGCTGGATTTTCTGTTGTCCAGGGAGGTGAGTAGTGGAAGACTTTCTTTGATGAAGATCTTTGAAACATCTCTCTTGTGTATGTTTTCTAGGTTAACACAGCAACCTTCTTCTCTCAGTTACAAACAATAACAGAATCTTTTTCTTTTACCTAGCTATTTTTCATGAAACTTGTAGTAACTTTATATCTTTTGAGCTTTCAATCTTCTGTTAACATTTGTTCAAACTGAACAATGATCTCCAAATTTTTGAGCAACTACATGTAGTTGAGTAGACATATATACTCATGCACATAGACAACCAAATTAATTAACTGTAAGAATTATGATCTTGAAAGACATGAAATCTACAACAATATTGTTTATGAAAAAAATCCAGAGAACAACCAACCACACTGTAATGCACAAAAATCCTAGGGAAAAAACAGGAAGGAAGTGATAATACCTATAGAAGGATATGCTTGACAAGCCATGACAAATTTCCCATATAAAATGGCAATGATAAATGAATGTAGTTTAAGACACTGTAGAAAAACATACATGAAACAAACAACTACCCCCAACATCTCAAGGCCTACTCAAGACAGAAAAATTTTTTACTTTGAGATGCCTATGAAAATAAAGCTAAAATACAACATTTTACTAATCTCAGGAATAGAAAAATGTGACAATAAATTGAAGAAAATTCAAATAGACTAAAAAGTAAGGGAATACCAGGAAAGAAGAAAAATCAAATAAGTTCTGTAGAGAATAGCAAACAGTGACACAGAAAACATGGTGAGCATATTTACCAAAGTCCAATGCAGAAAAACAAGAAAGAACAAGAGATTTTTAGGCTTCATAAGCAGTGAGAATTGGATTAAAAGTACACAAAGAGATGTGTATTTGGAAAGTCTACATGCAATTCTGAAGAGCAAATTCTAATAGCTATTCAATAATCTCCTCTGAAGGAATGAGTGTAATATCCAGATGATTTACAAAGATCCTTTCCAAAATTACTAAAATGGTAGTGCAGGAATAAATAATCTGAAAGTGATTCCAGGAAATGAAAAAACTGTTTGAAGAAAAAGTGCCTGAAAACACCATGGGGAACAGGACTGCAATCTAAAGGATTGATGGAAATGGTGAAGACTGTTTTCCAACAATCACTTACAGCAATGTGTTAAAGTATTAGCAAAAGTTTAGTGTTTCAAATGCAATAAGATGTATAGATAAAAAACTTCTTTAAATGAAACTTCTTTAATTTAATTTAAATGTTGCTTAAATATGTACTGGTCTTTTAGTTTTCAATAGTAAAGGTGAAAGGTGGACGTCAAATACATATAGTATATGTGATATAGTTCAGAGAGTTCTTAGGTCAAAAAATAACTTCTCCCCATATAAATATGCCATAACTGGTTCTGTGACTTCCCATTTCTCACGGCTTCATTACTTTATAATAAGTGTCAAAGTCCCATCTTTACCCTGGTGTTACAGGGAGGCTGGAAAGCCATAAAATGTGAACAGCAGCCTGCTCTTCAGACAGCAGCAGGAGAACTTCTGTTGGTGGAAGCTTTTTGATATAAAGTTGATATTGCTAGTCCCAAACTGATCTTCTTGAAACATTCCCCTACATGAGACATATTGCAGATAGGAGGGAGGTTTTATCAGAGCATTCTAATGTCTGACAAGCCAGGAAATTTGCATTCAGCCTGCAAGCACAGGGCGAACCCTGAGTTCTTCAGCACCATGTTGGAGCTTATCTGGTGTTACATTCATCTCAGGATGCAGGATACAAAACCAGGTCCTGTGCAATGTCCTGAAGTGCCTGGTTGAAAAAGGATGCAGCCAAAAAACATGCTTCTGATATTTGTCCAGCAATTTAACTCTATGATCTTGGAGAAGTTCAACTTATTAATATTAGAGAATAATGATTTCCTGCTTCACCAGTCTGATAAAAGTCCAATTTTGATGTATGTGATGTGCTTGTGATAATGAACACTATAAAACGTTCATATAGAATCACAGAATCATCAAATTGTCTAGGTTGGAAGGGACCTCTAAGCTCATCAAGTCAATCATGGATCTAACACTGACAAAACCTATCACTAAACCATATCTATCCATCTTTTAAATACCTCCAGGGATGATGATTCCACCACTTCCCTGGGAAGCCTGTTCCAATGTTTGATAACCCTTTTAGTGTAACCAGTGGAACACTTTCACAAAATTTTAATATCTAATCTAAACATCCCCTGAATATGAAAAAGATTGAAATGAAGTCATGCATTGTCAGAAATCTTGACATGGATGGATCTTGGCATGCTTAGATCCAAAGCAATATATTCTTAATATTGTTCCAGCTACTGTCTTTGCAACTGTTGGTGAGTATTATACATACGAATAGCCAATTTTCATCAGATCATTGTTGTAAGAAGCCCTAAAACAAAAGACACCCTTTTGTCTAATTGGTAACAAAAGAACCAATTAAGAGGAGGTTTCCCAGGATTATATGATTAAATGGTAATGATACTGGTACATAGCAGTATGTTCATGAAATCAAATGTTGAGGTGAATAATTTTGACTTAAAAAGATTACTTATAAAAAAGTTTTGTCAGGCCGATGAGTTATTCGGTCACAGAAGTAGCCTGCCTCTTCCACAATTAAAATGTTTGGCTAAGAAATGCAAAACTTCATAAAATGTGTATCATTTTACAAGGAGGAAATGAAACTATAGTCTTCAAAAGGCTGCAAAATACATCACATAAGTCTTAAAAGTGATTGCATGTTGTCTTTTTTTTTAAGTGTAAAACAATTTTCTGATTAATTTACTAAGCAATAAATGGATACTTAAGACTTAGCTTTGTGCTTTGAAACTCAGCCACTGAATGTCCTAAATAGCAAATTAACACCTATTGCACATTCTTAAGATGAAAACCTGTAATTCCTTCTAGAGGTATCCAAGCCCTGTCAAACTGAACATCCTCTCTGTGATGATGATTAGGTAGAAAATTCATTGTCCAGGTGCCGAGTTCTGCTTGCTAAAAAAATTAAGCAAATCACTAAGCTGCAGCTGCTATTGTAGTCTAATCATTGGTTTTCTACAGTAAATGACAAGCCTGTTTTCCTGCAAGTGGCAGCAGCAGTGGTTTGCATTCTTCCTTTGTGCTTCCACAAGGCTTAATTGTTTTCATGTTCTGACAATAGTAAGAACCCCACACAACCCAGCTTGGATAGAACAGTTAAGGATGCTATCCCATTTTTTTAGTGACATGGGCAGCAATAAAATTTGGAAAGTCCATGCATGCAGCAGCCAGAGTTTTAAGTCTGTGCTGTGTTTATCAAAATAGAAAATTTGTTTTAAACAGGTATTTTTCTATTCAGAAAATAACATGTGAGAGATGAATGTTTTCAGGCTGGAAATTCCAATGTGGAATCAGGCAATTTTAAATGGCATTAACAAATTGTGTCCTCCAGAGAACTGCTGGTTGTTACCATGTCACACATCCGTGGCCACTCAATATTTGGGGATGCCAAAAAAGCAAATTTCTTCCAGCTGTGCAAAATATCATGCATAATTTACAAGTGAATAATTCTTATGCCATTAAAAATGGTGGTTCAGATTCTTTACAGTATGTGAAACACAAAGCAATCACACAAACAACAAGACTTATCAGTATAACATTTTATGTTCTCATGCAAAACTTAGTCAAGAAGCAGAAGTTCTACCAACAACAGGGCATGGACATTGCCCTTTCTCGCTGGTGCTTAGACTTAATTTGAATATAAACAGGAAGGAGAGGAGAACTGCAGCCAATATACAATTTATCCCTTGAAAAAAATTATTTTGGTGACATGTTGCAGCCTATGACGGCATAGGATTATATTTGCACATCTCCAGTGCTTGTCTGGATACAGCTGTATACATTTAAGTGATCTGTTTCCAAGGAATGCTGAGAAACACAAGACAGGCTGACGCCAATAGGTATTTGGAATGAAGTCGCAGCATACATACAGCCTCTTGCCTTTGTGCAGACAGTCCTAAATGTTGTCCTCAATCTCTCTTTCTTAAATATGCAAACAGGAATAATCACGTTCAACTCATATGTCTATTGTAGAAGATTTACATATTTTATAAGAATTGTGTAAGACAATTAAAAGGTATTTAGAATTTGCTTTGAAAATATAAAAAGTCTTAAAAGCAGTCTATGAGAAAACTTGCAGGGAATTTAACAGGATTAAAGCCAAAACCCAGAAATTTTTCTGACAAAGTGCAGTTAAGGAATATCACTCCAGTTTCCAAAGTTAAAGAGGATATTTTGTGTATGGGAGAGGAGGCGGCATGAAAGAAAATCTGCCTGTCTCCTAGTCAGTTCCTCCCTAATAACTTCTGAATGTGTTACTAATTGCAACCAAATTGCACGGAGGATATTAAGTTCCTGCATGTTTCATTGACCAATACCACAGAAAGCTTTAATCAGAGCTATCATTGTTGGAGCCCACAGAATCAAACTCCAAAACTGTAAGAGGACAGGGTTTATTTGTTTAGTTACCTAGAGAACTGCACACTTGTTGAATTGTACAACCAAATTATACAGCAGAAATTAATTTGATACGAATTTAAATTCTGTAGGGCAATAAAAAAGAAATGAAAAGGTTTATTTTTGTTCTATTCCTGAGTCTCTTTCCTCTGTTCATGATAATGTGCCATGGTAAGCCTGTTGATAATGTGAAATTTGCTGACATGCCTTCCACGTCCTCTGCTCCCTTTGTCTCATCTTCTCTGAGTGCCTGCACTCCTGTCTTTAAAAATAGTCTCCAGCGAAATCACTGAAAACATTTTTATATCTAGCTATTGACATCCACTACTTGGTAGATTTTTACCAGATAATCAAGGATCAGAGAACAACAAAAAGTTTCAAACACTATTTTTCCTCCTTTTGATGCACTGCTAAAATACCATCTCAGCTCAAACCAAAACTGGTAAAAGAAATTTACTAGTTTTGATGAAACTTCACTATGAAGATTGGTTAAGAGAGAGACTTCACACTGGTGTGGCTATTAGCCTAGGTACCAGTGAGAAGAGTGCTTTATGGCACATGTAACTTCCAGTGCTTGCTCTTACCTTAGACTGTCCTGGGATGATTCATTAAACCTATTAAAAGAACTCAGTTCTGTCTCTTGCAGAAAAATGATAGCCTCAGAATTTTTGCATTATTTATGAGATAGGGTGGATCTCGTTTTTTTGTCCAGCATAAATTATGACTGTGACTTTAGGGAAACATATTTGTTGTGAAGCTGACACATGATGCCACACATGACTGAAAAATTGGTAAATAAATGGTCTTGAAAAAACTTTCACTTAAAGTAAAGCACTTTCTTTTTCAGCACTATAAAGCATGTGAACACCTCACCCAATAAGAAATTTTATCTGAAGCATTGCAAACAGCCTAAATTCACCTTTCCCATGAGCTCATGGTTCAATAGACACTTTCATGTTTTTATATTAAGCACTTAGAATTCTTTGAATGCAAAAACTTGTATAAAGATTTTCAGGTTTTAAAAAGAGGCTTTCCAAGATTTCTTAGAGATTGCATAAGCAAAATATCCAGTCCTCAGAAGAATCCCATAAAATGAATAAACTTTGACATACAAGTGCCTATCACATCTTGAAAGTGTTTAGATTTTACAAATAGTTTGTACAAGATTTTTTTTCTTATGTGGAACCTTCAGCCATTTTCCTATCCAAATACAAGGGACAAATTTTATTATTAGGCAAGTTTATACAACCCTTATAAAGTAAAAACGAAGGTGTTTTGGAAGATGAAAGTTTAGTTTTTTATGTTTATGTCAGTAAAAGCTCTGAGTTCATAAGAAGGTTTTTTTAAAAAGTACAGTAGGAGTGAAGGAGGAAGACCTATGGGGCCTGTGAAGCTTGTATTTCCTAAATGAATATTCCCAAATTACTGTTGGTTTAATTTCAATTCTGTATAAAAGCATTAAGACAGAACACATTTAACAACCAGAAAACTTTATTTGCTACCTATTGCAAATAGGTAGCCTGAGGTGAAAAGCCTGGTGTAAGTAGGGTAACATTATCCTTGCAAAAATCAAGAAGGACCTGTTTTGCAAATGACTCTTGGAGATTTTAAACCTTGTCTACAATCATGACTTAAGAGGATAGGATCATGTTAACATCCTTGACTCCCTGAGCCTATTCCTTCCACTAAAATGAATGTAATAGTCCACGTGGATTTAACAGAGTACAGGTCAGTTTGTCTTCATAGGGTCACAACTTTATTTATCGAAGATCTTTTCCAGAATCTCAATATAATAAAGGTCAAGGACTGGATAAGGTCAGTATATCCTGAGGACAAAAGAGAAGTACTCCTGGGAAGTGACTGGCTTCTTATGCTTAGCAATTTTATTGTATAAATTTCTTATAATTTGTATTTTCATACTTCTTTATACTGCAAGGCTCCTGGAGAACTAAATAAAGAATAAGGATGCTGGAACATATCAGCATTATTATCTGCCTACTTATGGAGAAAACAGTCTAGAAAACAGTTCTATAAATATTTGGTTTTCCTTATATTTAGTATTTAGATTCACAGATTAGGAAATTATTGCATATGAAGATACCTAAAAAACAATTTTGAATTCAGCTGTCAAGGACATTGGTGGCATTTTGACCATTTCAGATTTCTGCTTCCATACAGTACTTATTGGCAAGTCTTTACTGCATCTCACTCTTCAAAAATGCAACTGCTCATCATAGTGACCCTCACAAATATTATTTGCTCCAGAACATGGATGTGGTTAGGAAACATCACACAGTACCTTGTCCCAGTATAAATTATCTTGTTAGTAATTTGGAGTTTTCTTAAACAATATAAGCTTTTAATAATAAGTAGATTACCAAAAAAGAAAATACATAAAGCATAACTTATAAAACATCTAAGAACAGACTTCAGATTCTATCTAGAAGCCTGGCAAAGCTCCTTTACTCTATTGGTTACAGAGAGAACCAATGATTTAAACCAGTTCTGATCAGTTTGGAGAGGTTTTTAGGAAATTCTATAATTTTTCTCATGACAAGGAGCAGTTGCCCATTGGAATATAGTATTACCAGATCTATGGCATTTCTCTAAATGTCTCTTTTCCCACCAATAAATTTTATCTAGGCAGAAAAGGGAAATTTTGCTATTTTTTTAGGAAATTCCCGATGTAACACAACAACCGAGTCAGGGCAGTGGCTGTAAATCCTTGGGCACTGGATCATAGTGTGTGTTCAGGTCAGCTCTGCTGGATGTGCAGGGACTGGAAGACGTCCAGGACAGGGAGGTGCCTATGGTTCATTTTTTCTTCAGATACACAGTGCCTGTGTAACCAAATTGCATATTTTGGTTGTATTGGAATCATTGCACATCACTGTATAAGTGACCTGTACAATGCATATGGAATATATTTGGATGCACAGAACAAACACAGGCTCCCCATAAAGCAATGTGTTGGAAAAACCCCAAACACATTAGATACAATGTTTTGGGCATGTGCACCTATCTCTATCCAAGAAATTCTCACATAAACACAGGAGCCTCATGTGTATACCAAATAAATGGCAGTCATGGTCACTGTAAATTTGACATCTGTTGAGGCATATTATAGGCTTCTGCTAAACTGAATAATCTTTTTTTTTTCTCCCCCCACCCCTCCCCCTTTTCATCTACACTTAGGGCACTATATCTTATTTGAGTTTTGATCTTGTGTGAAATTTCAGTAATAAATGTTCACTTAACTCACAAAAAAAAGGCTCAGAGCTTTGATGTATTGTTTGATGGTTAAAAGCCATCTGAGAGATTAATAACTAATCCAAATATTTTCTTAAGGCAAGCAATGAGAATGCAGAAAAGGAAATGTCACTCTATACAAAATAATGACTTAAATTCAGCTAAAGAAACCCTCATAACAGGATTTGCTATAAATTGAAAAAAAATTCTCCACGTTCCTGGACATATTGTTACAAGTTTAGAAGACAAAATAGAAGACTAAGGACAAATATGTAACAGAGATTGAAATGTCAAGGAGATGCATACAAGTTTGAGAGTGGAAAACCAAGGTAGCACTGACTATGGGTTTAAAGCAATTAGTTTTTCATTCCATTTGTCTATGGCAGGAAAGCTGTATACCAAAGATATATTGGTTTCTCATACGATGTGGTAGTTTTCAAAAATATTAAAAATAAAAAATCAATGAAGTAGATAATGTAGCACATTTGACTCTAGTATAATTAAGTTTCTTTCCACTAGGAAATACAATAGAGATTTGAATAAAAAAAAACACCTCTCAAAGTCCTTTCCACAAGGCTCTGGCTATCTATTGTGACTATCAAAGGACAGTTTCCTCTACTGGCTAAAGCACTGAAATCTGCTTTATGGAATTCAGACTTTACCTTAAAGTTTGATCTGCTAATCTTTCATCTCTGATAGAAAAAAGCTTCAAAATAAAAAAGCAAAACAGCAACTAAAATCACTGTTTGAACCACAGCTCACTGTGGTTCATAGTGTTCAAAATAAGTAGTAGTTATAAAAGAAACATTGCCCTCAACTATGCATGAAGGCAGTTTGGCACAGACTGCAATCTCCCTAATTGTACAACTAGTGTCCTGAAACTGCACCATGTTTGCTGCAGCATTTTTTCCAAAGCAATCTCCTTAAGACTAGAAGTACTTTCTGTGTTCAGTGATTTTTGTGCGTTTTTCTCATTTAAGGCAGCATTTTTTTCTGAAGAGATTAGTAAAATTGGCAATGTCTTGTAGCAAGTATTAGTGTATCATCTAGGACTTATCCGGAGCCTGAATAGCCTGCTGTTTAACCCAGAAGACTGACTTCTGGCTAGATATGATACTGAAGATCGGGACTAATGCATGGGAACAAAAGTGGACAGAAAGAGGTGATGCAAAGCAGCGCATTCCCAGCTCCTCTGAGCCCAGGCAGCTGCATTTACTGCCAACTAGAATTATAATTGCACATTCAGGGTTAGTAACAGCATGTTTTGGGCATTCAGAGGCAAACCAACACGTGGGATCATTATGGTCCTAGCTTCTTTGATGAAGAGGGGACGAAGTTTGTCAGTAACTCTCACAAGAAAAGGACTTTTTCATCAGGCAGGCTACTAACTTATCTAGGATTCATGATGAGTCAACTGGACTCCAAGGATCCAAACTGCTTTGAAGATTATGGGACAGGAGGGAGGAGAAAGAGAAAGTTTTAAGCCAAAGGAAAAAAAAAAGAGTACAAAGTGCTAGCTAGCTTTTAAAATTGTTTTCTGGCTCAGATTATATTGGTTTTTTCCCAGTTTCAGTTAATTTTATTTCATCCAGGGGACATTCTCTTATAGGCTTTTGGGCTTTATAATGATAGGACTGACTGGTTTGCAAAATGGAAGACACATCAGGGTGTTACTGCCATTCTCAGGGCAGCTAAAGATGCAGCATTTGGGCCATCTATCCATCCTGTGTCAGCTCTCAAAAAGGAGAGAATCAGCACAGATATGCATGCTATCTGATAGACTGGGGTTTCTGGAAAAACATACATTTTTAAATACCTGGCTCAATGACAGTATTTCTAAGAATTCCATATGTATATAAAAGCTCACTCCTCAGCCCAACAAAGCATTGCTATAGTGAACAGAGGGAGGCCTGACATTACAGATGGGAACAAAATACTCCAAAATGAGACTATGGGATGGAATTTCCACTGGAGCCTTTTGTCATTTATTTTATATGGTCTAAATTAACGAATTAAACATTTCAGAAATAAAATTATTTGGCCTGTAAACTGTGTAGAATAAAATGTTTGAATAGCTGGGTTCTATAAATCAACCTATGTAATATAAGACACTGGTCCTGTTTTTACCTACCCTTTTAAAGGATTAACAGGGAACTGGCAAGAAGAACAGTAATGTTGATATGAGCTTCCAGCTGGGATTGATTACAGGCTACAGCCTAATGCAGTAATGTTTTGTGCTAGCACAACAGTTTAACTAGAGAGTGCTCACAATACATATCCCCCACCTTCTGCCTCATAAGTGGTGATATAAAGAAACCAGCTAATTTTGTTGTGATTCTGACCTTTGATCTGTTAAATCCACAAATTAATTATCTAGCATGCACGTGATCTTCTACTGCTTAAATTAGACTAGATTTGTAGAACACATCTCATGTTAATAGCTTGTTTGTAGGCAAGTCTTTACCCAGCCTCTGTCCTTATTCAAGCCCATAGGACTGTGTGAAGCAGACAGAGTAGTCATAGAGAGGGGTTGTAGGTGTTATTTCCTTACCAGTAGCATAAAGGTTAAAACAATATTGTGGAATTTAAAATCAAGAATAGGGAGTCACTAGTCTACTGTTCCTACCAATTACCCAATATAAACAGAGAAAGTGAAATATAAGGTAATGTCAAAAGTACAATTAATGCTTAGCTTAGTCTGGTGAAGTATTTGGAAGCTGTTTTTATCATGAGAGAAATTCCTGGGATGAAATCACAAGGCAGGAAGTGTGTTGTAAGATGTGTCAACAGATACTGCAGTTTAGGACAATGAGGATCAACTGTTCTTGTCTAGTTATTAATATTTCTGGAGATACTTTTAATAGATATTTTTAGGTATCTGTGCCTTAAGTGATCTGTTTCTGAATATTTCAGAGGATTTGGAGGAATTGCATGCTGTCCAGAAAGTCACATAAAATGCAGAACTCACAAGGAAGTGCAAAAGTAAAATATAACACATAAGCAAAAAAAAGTTTGTCATCATCATCACAGTATCCGCTGTGGAAATTAAAGATGACTTTGGGGTCAGTGCTGATCTGGAGTCTTGGATCACTTTAACTCTAGATCTAGTAGCAGCAAAAATGAAATGCAACCTTTTCTTCTGGAACTTAAGGTAGATGCACAATATGGAAAAGAGCTGAGTTCCATATGGAAAAAATTACAAAAAGTGCAGCTGTATCAGTGCTGATAGCCTTTTGGACACAAAATCCATTATTATAGTGTTACAATTTCTTGAAAGAAAGTGTCCACAGTTTCCATTTGAATCAATCCTGCCATTCCTGTCCACATATGTCAAATAAGCTTAAGAACACATGTAAAAACACAGGTCAGTCAAGCAATGAGGACAGCTGAGCCCTTGGTTTATCTATGCTTGAAAGGGCTGAGGCAGAGCTGAGATACTCATGAGATTTGTGGGGATGTGTGGAGGTAGAATTGCAATGGACAGGGAAATAAAAGTAAAACACAGATGCAGAACACTGGACTTAGAGTGTGTGTTGGACATTGTGGGATTAGTGGTTTCTTTTCTGTTTAAGGTCTGCTTCACATACCTGAGTCCTTGCGATGTAGACATACTCAAATATAAGCATAAGCAGTATTACAGAGATGTTTGAACAATCAAGTTTTCCCGTCCATTAACAGAGTTAAGAATTTACAACAGATAATCACTAAAAAATTTTGATGCATATATGCAAGCTTGAATCCTTTGTGGATGGGAGAAAAAGCGACTTATGAATACCTCAGAAACTGCATGTATGACTTCGATGTGGTTGTAGGTCTTTTCTATATATTGTCTGACAATATGGGTGTGTTTACTCAAAAAAAGTTTTATTTGGTGAGATGAGAAATGGCAAAGGAGGAAAATTTTAGTGGTGATTTCTGTATCTCCAAGGAATGTGAGGACCATTATCCTTTATAGAGATGCATTTAATAGTGACTGCAGGAATGCAGTGCTCTTAATTGAGGTTCTTAATGTGACTTACAGGCCAACATAATTTTGAACATGTTAGTTCTTAAATAATGTATATATGAAGCCCTTTCTTACCACAACTTGACCAAACTTTGTAACTGAGCATTTATCCATCCACAGTATCTAACATATGTGGTCATATCATTTGCAAACATGATTCTGCACAAAAATTAAATAACAAAGAGTGGTGTTCTCTTTAAAAGTGGTAAGAGAAAATGGAATTGATAAGTGTAAGCTTCATAACTAATAATGCATATTTGAGAACAAACAAATGACTGTTTTACAAAAAGCTAGTTGGAATAGAAAAGCTATTCACTTGTTTATATGCAGTTCTTCAGCTGAGAGATTTTAAAACTGGAAGAGAACACTTGATCATCTACAGTGACCTTCTACATGAAATACACTTTAGGAAATTCTGAATTAATTCTTCCTTCAAGACTAATACCTGCAACTGCATTGGAGCCTATATTTTAAGGGGAAAACACACACACACACCCCTTATAGTAAGGGGACCATGATCCATGATAAATTTTCTAGCTGAACATTCCTCTTGTCAACATGCAGGGCTTAACCGGACAGACGAACCCGCTTCCTTCTTCTCATGTCCTAACACAACCTAATGCAGCAGGACCAGGATATTGGTTATGAAACATATTCTAGCTTGCTTTCCCAAGGAAATGAATATTCTATAATGGTATATTCTAACTGCGTGTCTGTATTTCTCTGGAGCCATTACTTTCTACACTTTCCCTAAATGAAGGAACCTGTTAATCAGTCTCAGCAAGAATTGACATGGATCCAGCCAAACAGACGAGGGAAGGATTTAGGGGAAAGGGAAAGAAGAAATCTGTTGGGAGATCTGTAAGAAGCCTGTAACCAACATAGTTTCATTAGTTGTTCTGCTCACAGAACTGGGTTTTTTTGTGTTTCTTTTTTTTTTCCCCTGAATTGATCTGTGGCCCCCTATACTCTTGAGTCATATCGACATACTTGTCTGACAATAAGTGCTTTCTGTTTACTACAGAATCAGAGCCAAGATAGTTAAGGATAAGAAAATTGGATTCTATTCTTCCTTATGAATCACTAGTAAAAATGCCAGCTATGCGACTGTACAATCTTTATTATCGAAGATAATATAAGAGAAAGAAAACAACCAGATTTTCACATTCCAGGCTATGTATGTACTTCTGGAAGCTGGAAAGTTTCTCTCCAGGACCATAAACTGAACACATTTTACATATGGGATACAAATGGAACCAAATCCTCAATGCCTTTTCTTTTCCTGACACTTGAAAATGCATGAAGTAGAACTTTTAGCTATGCATATTAATGGCTGGACTGAACAGTTCTTCAGTGCTGTAAAATAGTAGAATAATAGTATACCTTAATAGCATCATGAAATGAGGATATTGAAATAAGGGGTCTAGATGCCAGGTTAATATCAAGAGACTACAGACTACGAGTGCTACATGGCTTGGTCGACCACTACAGACATTGAGTTTTGCTGGCAGGAGCATAGCAAGACTGGGCACTAAGATGGGACATTCCAAAGCGGAATCTGTTACTCTCTGAATGAATCATTACTTACAACTGGAAAGCTGTTAGAGACTAACTTAGCATCCATAGCTCATTAAAAGCATCTTCAAAGTGAATATTAATTACATCTTGGAAAATGTCAGGTTTTGAACAGTTGGAATGACAAAGTAGGCTAGTTCGGCGGGGAGACTTATCTTGCCCATCAGCAACCAGCCTTCCGCTTATGTTCCTTTGGACATCTCTTGCTTTACTTTCTTGTTGTTGCCAAGAAAACACTTCCAAATTGCTGTACATACTGTACTGGACACTGCATGGCCATGTGCTGTTTACAGACTAAGAAAAACAGCCAATATCAAAGTAATTTTCCATACCTCTTACTTTTTCTCAAAAAAAAAAAATAAATCCAAACCAAAAAAGTTAGTTATGTGTTCAGCTGTTGAGTTTGGGTTGGCAGTACTGGACTTAGAGCTCTGCTGTGGCAAATTGAGGACTAAGTGACATGTCTTACACAGGAGTTCAGAGTAAATTATAAGACCAGATCCTTCTGGACTTAAAAACCTATTAATCTATTTTAATAATATTAATTAAGATCTACTACATTATACAATGATATTCTTAACATGGGAAGTTGCTTCTAGTTCACCAGTACATAATCATACAATTATACAGTGTGGCAATGGAGAACAAAGGGACTGCTAGGAAAAAAAAATGCTGTGAACTGATCTTTCAGGGAAAATCTGTCTCAAAGGAGTGTATAACAAGTTAATCAGAGTTCTTGTGTTTTATAACTTTGATGGAATCATGTTGAGGCTGCAGCAAAGTGCAGGGCAGAGACTGTTGAAAACAAATTGTATTCTGCAGGCTCCTAGAATACAGCCTTAGAAATTGTTTTTATTGCATTTTATGATTAGTGAAACATACGGCAATGCAGACACTCAGCTCCACATTCCTTTCAGAGCTCCTGCTGCCATCTTCTGCTCTTCATGACAGGCTCTGTTAAAACACCCTTTATCTGAACTTTTCTCACACAACCAACCATAGACCATAAGGCAGAAATCCCAAGTTCATCACTGGTTTATAGCAAATGGTTTTTGTTTGTTCTTTTATTTCACAGGTCAACAGAAAAAAAAGTGAAGAAGAATGGTAGGCAAAAGTGTACTTTTTCCTAATCCTTGTGTTACCTGGAGAAAACAGTATTTTTACTTCCACTCTATTCCTCTTTCTGTTGTGCAATATGGATACTGCCTCGCTGCTAAAACTGCTGTGCTGTGCTACGTTCCAGGGTGTAGACCAGTTCCATGTGAGGAAGTGTAGCTTTGGAGAGCTGATTGGGACACTGTAGTTTCTCTAGAGCTTTTTGGCTACCTATAAACTATTAAAACAGAAAAAAAACATGATCCATTCTTGTCATGTCCTCCTGAAGGTTCAGAAGCCTCCTTCAAGAAAGTAATTCTAGGAAGGTTGCAGTTTGATGAAGTAACAACTTGAAAAAGTTCTAATTTGCTATGTAAGCAAGGTATGGTGTGAAACTCATGCATCCCAGCTTCTACACCTGTTTTCTTAACAGCAGGAATGGAGTAGATTTTTTTCTCATGTTAGCAATGACATATTGCTTACAGTCTATTTATTTCAGACAGCAGTCTCAAGTATTCTTCTTTCAGCCTTCAATGCAACTACGTAAGTACTTTTAAGAAACAAGGCCGTTAAGGAGTTTTCAACAGATTTTTTCCCTAACAATCCAGCTGAGATAATAGAGAATTAAACCATTGTCCTAATTTGCTATAGAAAGATGATAATTTTCAAGTAGCAAATTTCGAAGAAATTTCTAAAGAAATTTCTGCATTTCATCTGTATTAACATCTCTATAATTTCCTTTGTAAGACTGCTCAAAATAGTTTATCTTCTCTCATAATCTATGTCTTAGATTATGAGAGCAGCACTAGCATACCTGAAAATCCCATAAATTCTATTCATTTGAAATTCTGGGGAACAGAAAACAGCTGTTTGATGCAGCCTGACACTTGACAGCCTGCCTCTGCCACCCAGGCCTTGCCCTCCTCCACCCCAGTTTGCAGGGGACTGTCCCTGCGGGACCCTCCAGCACCAAGTGCTGTTGGGACAGCACCCACACCACCATCTCCAAACAGAGCCACTTCTTGCAGATGCCCCAAGGCAGCCGTGCATCAGTTCCACCAAGCACCTCCAAGTCCACCCTACTCAAGAGCTGTGTAGGTGGCTGGTATGCTTGTTTGCAGCTAACGAACATGAAACTGCCCAGCAGCATGGGGCAGGCAGAGGAGCATCTCCTGCCCACAGCCTGGCTTTGGAAGCACCAGCCTCACCATTCTGAACCACCCGATTTAGTTCTTTATTAAGGTAGTCTCATATTC
>JAOXNG010000021.1:104261447-104274309 GCA_028566535.1 Scolopax minor | reverse complement strand
GCTCAGCTCTGGCAATAAATGCACTGTACTACTTTTTAAAATGTTTCCCTCAAACAATCATCCAACAACAAGCACTGGGTGAGGGAGCAAGTGATATGAGTACCTGGCTAATAACATGATCAAAAATTCTGCAGTGTGACAGAATCAAAAAATAATGGAAAAAGCCTGGAAGAAACTAGCTTAAGAAAACATGATTTTTATCCCATAAAATCTTTGTTTAAAATAAAATTATAACTACACTTGCTTTAATGAAAATTAAAAACCAAACCAAAAAAAAAAAAAACCCCAAAACAAAGAAAACATCACAGATCAGTTTTCAAAAAAACCCAAAGCAATTATTTGAAACAGTAGGTTTTTACAGATTAACTGGATATTGTCACCCTTCACAGAAGATGGGAATACAAAAGTATGAACTCTGATGCCTGATATAGGTTTTACATTCCTGTGACATACTCCATAGTTCTGGAACTGTCACTGAGGATTGATCCTGTCTTCCTTATTTAGGCACCTACTCTGTGTATATCTAAAATCCCTTGCATTATTAATGAACAGAGAAAGGTGCTTATGAAGGTCATGAGAGAAAGGTTGCATCCACTACCTATTCTTAAATACCCAAGTGTCCTAGGACAAACACTTCACCGTGGTTTCTGCTGGGAAGAGTTCTTGGCCCAGTTCTTGCCCACACTGCCTGGACAGAGTGGGCAGGTAGGACACAACTGCAGCCTGGGTGTTCAAAGTGCTGCTACCTGGCCACACCATGAGCACGATGACTCCAAGCTCTAGATGACCTAACAATTACAAAGCCAGAAAGCTGGCAGATCACAGGATTTTGCTTAATCAAGTCAGTTCTTGAACTCCACACTTCAGAGAATATATATACATGCACATAGCGATATAAGGGCATGCATCAGCCTTAATCAGTCTGCTGAGACTGGGCTGATGTGTCAGTGCTTGAGCACCATTACACATCTATGCAGAGTTTTGATGGAGTTGTTCCTGTTTCTTGCTTCAGCCAGGCTGCATAGATACTGATGCTGATTGCTAAAGTCCTTAGAATTAATCCCTTGTTCACCTCAATCATAGTGCCGTATCCAGGAATACATTTGAGAACAGGGACTTTTTAGATAACACAATTTTGGAAACAGAAATATTAGTTAATTGAAAACCTAGAGAGAAAATATCTCTTAGGAATAGTGGTACTTATCTATGGCTCTTCTTGGCTCTTCTTATCTATGGCTCTAGCTGGAACAAACATTTCTGGCAGGGAAAAAATTCTGCATTATTTATGCATTCATTTTTCTGTTTTATAAGCTTCCTCCTCGGATGCATGTTGTATTTAAGATTCAAATCAGAACTTTGAACACTTACATCGCATGATGTAGGGGATTTCAAGCATCTTGTCAGGTGCTGGTCACCATGAGACTAGACTAGAGATGTTTACAATCTACATAAACCTCCCCTGCTCCATCTCTGCATAGGGTCCATATCTGCAAAATGCAGATCTTCTCTCTAAAGACTATTACAGACTTCACCAGTATGTTTTTAGGCATAACTTTCAAAAATACAGTATTGCAAAATGTTAATGCTTGACATGAGGCTCCTGTGAACTATAAAATGCTCCCTTCAGGGTGTGTTTCAGCAACATGTTGACAGAATAGACACTCCAGTCTGGATTGACAAGAAGTTTGGCTCTATTACCAGTAGTGAAAAGGTGTAAGGGACTCAACCTGGCAACAAATGTAGCTGAATGTAATGCAGTTTGGCATTAACCTAACACAAAAATGACTTCATAAATTAAACGACTTGAGTTTCACTCCCTCTAGGACAGGAAAAGAAAAATAATTAGGGAGCACTTTCATGCGCAAGAGCATCAATTACTATAAGCTATATGTGAAATGTTTCTGTCTTCAGATAAGGAGTTAATCTACTTTACTAAATAAAACATGTCACCCTCACATAGGTGAAATAAAATTATGCTCTTAAACTATACATAACCAATGTATGCTGCAAGATTTTCCTTCATAAAAGCTTTGGAGATTCTGAGAACTGAGTGACTTCATAATATTTCTTGCTTTTATAATGTTCAAGTAATTTAAAATTCAGTAAGTAAATGTAAGACTGAACAAATCTTCTTTTACACATTTGAAAAAGTTCAGTGTTTACAGCATGACTTTTGTGAATAAAGAAAGGATGCCAGAAATTGTTGTGGACATATTCTCATTTTAAACATAGACTTTAGTATAAACATAGGATGAACAATATGCAGTCAATTCCAGGAAAAGATAAGGTATGGAGAGTAAATATAGGGTGATAATTGTATTTTTATTTATAGAACTGGTGAGGTGAGAATGAGGATAGGGCATCCAGTTATGAAATTACTCACATTCCTATGAAAATATACTGAATAAAATGAGGGGAAAGTTGGAAAAGGTTACGAAAAATGTAACCTTGAAAATTTAATCTGTGGTCAATTAGAGGAACTTGTGTGTCTGTTCAGGTTTCCCCAAGATTATGAACCTGAATCTAGCATGATCTTTAGTTCTACATCTGACCAGGTTCACAGATATTAAAAAATCCAAGACAGGCAGTTTAACATAATTCAGACTTTTTGTGCGTGGACACAATAGCTCCATAATGCACTTCCAGTACATAGTGCAACATTTGAAAGAATCAGAGTCACCTCAAATACTTTTATAACCTATACATAATTCTACTTACAGCACAATTCCAATAGTGATGACTCAAAATTCTACCATTGATTCAATGTGAGTATTTATAGCATCGATTTAATTGAAATTAAGTTACAATGCCTTTTAAATCTCTATGCTGGTGGCTAGATTAGTAGGGAAGCTGAAATACTTTTCCTTCAGATCACAAAGTATGCTACCTGTCTTTTGGCACACACATTTGGAAAAATCTTACTCTCTGCTTGTTTCCCTATTGATCTGCAAGGGAGAAATAATATCTACATCAGAAGGATGCTGTAATGATCAATATTTGAATGGGGTTTTGGAGACCGGTGAACTTAAAAAGCTACATCTTGCAACATAAAAGTCCTCTCAGTTTCTCGGAGCCTAAAACCTGGTCCTCAGTTGAAGTGCTATTTATGTCTACTGAAAGTATTCCTCATAAAAAGACAGACACCAGTCTTGATGGGAGGACATCGGGAAACGGGCAGTCTATCACCATCCTCTGGAACTTGTTGCCAAAAAATAATAATTTTCATTGATAAAAATAAAAACCTAATTTTAATGTCAATTCATCTGCAATTCAGAAAACTGTTGTTTTTCCATTTTGTCTTGTTATCCCTCTAGTGTCCAACATTTATCCTGATTTCCATTTCATTATATGTAAAATTAATGGCTAATTCAGTATGGCCTGTTTCATAGGGGCATGATTTTAATGACAGAAGTTGGATTGTTTTCTAAGTTAGAAAAAATGGACTTTTTCAGTGAAGAACACAGTAATGTAATTTCTTTGCATTGTCATTGTAGACTTCAGTCCCTCTGGACGCAGATCACAGGTACCCAGCTCTCACCACTAAGAGACAAAAGAGAGAGCTAACTTTTTCGTGTATGCCTAACTCAAGTAAGAAAGCTGCATGGAATGACACAGCCAAGGATTGATGCTGAAGGGCTTACTCATGTTCCTGATTCTGAAACATTTCATTTCACACATGGCTACATAGGGCAATTGTTTAAAAACGTCCAGGGAGGATCCAAGGACACGATGTTACTGCTTTGTCACAATATTCCTTTGCCAAGCTTTCTGGTATGGGAAAATTTTTATTGAATGATTTTTATATTTGCTTACTAACTGCTGACAAAACTGTCAAATGGTATCAGACACATTGAAAGCCTTGTGGATGCCCACCAGAACATATCACATGCCTTGAAGTTTCCACCAACAGAATCTTCTGGAGCTTGCTAGGAAAGTGATAAGTATTTTCTTATGAAGGAAAAGAAAAACTATACAATGATGAATCTTGATTTAAGAATGTAATATACAAGCTTTGAAAGTTCTTCAATTTTTTTTTTTTTTTTTTAGAAATCATTGCCCTTGTTACCAGAATGAGTTATTATTTTAAATTCTACAGAACATGTTTAATGTGTGGGTGTTCAGTAAACCATACTGAAAGCATGGTGTGTTGTGTTTTTTTTTTCTTCAATAGTTAAATTGAAGAATATTGAAGAATGAATTGAAGAATAACATTAAATATTATGTGCCAAGTATCTTCAGAAATAAAAAGAGAAAAAGAACCACTCTCCCCCTTCTTCCTTCAAATAAGTGATTAAACCTCCTTATTTACTACAGTCTCAAAGGCAATCGGCTGCCACAAAATAAACAAACAGCATAACTAAAAAGTCACAGCTGCCCACTTTCAGTGTCAGACATTTGAAAGATGAAGGACTAAATGCAGTCCATTTTGTTATCTTGCAGCTGGGTTTCCTATGATGAAATATCCATTGATCCATTCCATCTTATTGGCTTTAGATGAGTTTTTCTTGATACACCGGTAGGAAGTCTCTTGTGGTATACAATTCAATCATTCTATTGGTAAAAAAAAAATTCATATACTTTGTAGTTTTTGTCCTTGATATTCTCCACATGTTTGGAGCATTGAACAGCTGGGGCCATAGAAAACATTTAGAAATCATATTCTTTTATGTAGATCAATCATTTTCGTATACATTGCACCGGGGAAATGAAAATTATTCATTTACATGTCAGTGGGAGTTTGAGGTCTTAGAACAATCTTTCAGACATTAGTGTGGGCCACTGTTTGTTTTCCTTTGGAAAAAAATAAAAAGGAACTATATATTCAGGAATGAAGCTTTAAAATTGATTCAAGATTGAGAAATTAAATATCTAAAACTCTTCCCCCTATAATAGTATCTCTGACTTTAGTTTAAGAACCATAAATTCCTTCATCTAATTTTTTTTGGGGGTGCTTAAACAAGGTCAGAAATAGTGTGATATATAGTGTAGACTATGAATAAACAGATGTTGTTAGTTAACAAATAAACAGTAATTATAACAAAGAGAGAAATGTATGATTTTTTTCCTCATAATTATAAATCTCTCTCTCTCTCACAGCCCCATCCCCATTTCTGGTAAAAGGACTTGTCATAAGTTGCTTTAAGAAGAGAGAAATAAATAATTTCAGTCATTTTATATTGCAGCAATATGCAATAAGAAGTCATTTCAAGTCATTTTGTTGTACAGCTACAGTTACATTCAAGGTAACGTTCTGCAAGAATACATATTTTAAATGTCTCACCAGGGCTGACATACCAAAGTTTTCCAGAGGCCTATTGGAGAGTTTAGCTGCTCCTCAACTAAGCTGTGTACACTGAAGATTACCAGTGGTACCTTCCCTGATGGCTCAAAAACTTCTGAAGTGGACCTTATCAAAGATGTGACCAGCCTGGAATCACTCCATGTAGGAGACTTTGATTTCCTTTAGTCCCCTGTTTTAAAAGAGAAATATTATTTTTGTCAGGTGCTCTCTATTAGAAACCTAGTGTGTTTAAATGCTCTACCTGTCCCAAATAGGCCAACATGTTGGGGCCCTCTATATGTAACTCAAGGCCTATAGCAAGAACTAGGTGAAACTGAAGCACCGCACAGTGTACCA
Source organism: Scolopax minor (assembly GCA_028566535.1). NCBI lineage: Eukaryota > Metazoa > Chordata > Aves > Charadriiformes > Scolopacidae > Scolopax > Scolopax minor. The sequence goes on along the minus strand of JAOXNG010000021.1, from coordinate 104,268,671 downwards.
GTATGTTCAAATTTACACAGAGAGCTGCATCTTGGTTGAAGAGGAGATGTGATTAAAATGTCTATTTGCCTTGTAACAGTAAAACTGTAGCAGAGACTTCAGGTCACGTGTTCTTTTAAACCAAGAGAATATAGATTCATTGTTATCTTTTGTGTTGTTTTACCTGAAAATGTCAGCAGGATAGTCTCTAAGTGCTCAAATAGAAAAGCAATTTTAACACTTTTTCCTGAATGTTTTTTTTTTTACTCCCAGCAGTCTCACATATCCAGTTGTTGGTTATATTAAACTTCCACTCCATAATGCTTGTTCTGGCTTTTAGATGTCAGTGCTCATTCTTGGAACCTGAGGATACCTGTGATGACTACAGGGAAGTGGGAAATGACAGAATGATGAGCAGAGGAGGACCTCACCAAAGACAAAGAATGCAAAAAAAGAAAAGGCTTTCCTACTTTAACAGGGAGTTTAGTGCCAACTGCTTTCTTATTTGTTAACACTAAGAAAACATCACCCTCTTTCTTAAAAGGGAGACTGCTAAGCTCTTTACATATTTGTTGCTCTCATATCCTAGAGAGCAGGATATGAAAAAACAGGATATGAAAGTGGATATGAAAATGTATGGTAAAAAAATAAAAAACCACAAACAGTAAAAAAACAAATGGTAAACACAGTCAAGTTTAACTCAGAGCAATTAATATGGTAGATATACACTGGTGTTTGAGTCAGAAGTACTTATTCTGTATTTACAGATATTAGGAGTATAGAAAAAGGGTATTGATTTCAGAGCTGTTTTTTATTGTCCACATGAAAATGCTGATGGAAACAGAAACACAATACAAATTCACAGTGAAAAAAACCCCACCTAATAAATGCTAGAATTCTGAGGCAATAAATATACAGTTGAAAAATATTCAGTATTCTTTGGTAACAGCAGTGCTAAACACTGTGTGGAGAATTGCCAGCAGTGGAAATTAATAGGTTCAGTTGTCAGAATAATGGATAGTGAATGCTAGAATTGACAACAATCAGGGTTATTGACTCTTAGAATAAAACTGTGAAAATCTCTTCTCTCTCTCAACATGTTTATTTCCCCTGAGTTCACCCTGCTTTTCTTTGTGAAGTCGAAACAAATGAATTTTCCTGATTTCTGGCCTAAACAATGTGACATAGGAATGGAGATTTCAAAGCCTGCTCTCCTTTTGCTAAAAAAAATTTTCTTAGAGTCATAGAATTCAGGTGAGAAGGAACAATTCTGTCCTTCTAATCTGAATTCCTGCAGAATTGCATCTTAATTGCTGCGTGACACCCACACTTGTGTGTCAAATTTATTAAAATAACCTGTCTAAAATTTGGGTGTTGCAATGTGTTTCAGCAATGAGGGAACTTTTGGCATTCTGAAATATCCTGTAATCAGTCATCTATAAGCACCTCTTTTCATTTATGAAAATGAAACATTTTTATGAAAATTAAAGGGACTTTAATTTCTTTGTGGTGAGTGTGCCAGAGCACTAGAACAGGCTGCCCAGGGAGGCCGTGGAGTCCCCTTCTCTGGAGATCCTGCTTAGTAGAAGAGTTGGACTAGATGATTTCTAGTGGTCCCTTCTAACTGACAATTCTGTGATTTGAGAAGGCACAGGGGTTCTTTTGCATTAGCATGGATGAAGATTTGGGTCCACTCAAGTTTGAGCAAAGTCTGAGTAGCCTTCCCTTTCACAGTAGCAGTGGTGGCAGGTTTCTAGACTTTCTTCCTGGCTGAACATCCTCTGCACTTTCAGAATGCAAATGTAAGTGCATTCAGAGCTTTGTAGTCCTGGGAATAATATAGAGAGGTTTATCAAACACTTGGAAGGTGTTTTAGGAAGCTAAACCACAATTTAGGTAGAAGGGGTTTAGGTAGAAGAAGTTCCTACAGCAGAGTCTACATGGATGAGTACAGACAGGTCCAACCTACACTGCTTGTGTCCCACATGAGTCAGGCAAGACATAACTCCAGTCTAGAAAATATTTACCAGTGTTAAAGAAGCACTATGTAAAACCTGGTATGCCCTTCTGCATGAATTAGAGAGCTAGAAAACCATGAGAAATTATTCAGCAGAGTAGTGCAAGGGAGAGAGCATGAGGCAGGTAGATAGCATGGCTACGTGGATTCCAGACTGGAACTGGCCTCTGTCCAGACTGCTTGCAGCAAAAGAGCTCAGGCTTGTCTGCACTGGTCTGGACAAACATTCCCATAGTTGCATTGCTTTTGAACGGCAGTTGATGCTCTCAAGATCACAGAGAGTTTGAATGGGAATTGAACAGGAATTGAAACCTGGGCAGAATACTATCTGATTCCCATTTTGTAGGTGCTTCTGGTTTCCTCTGTTTATGCTTAAATCAGGTGAGTTGGAACCACCTCAAACCACATGTGCCTGCAATCCCAATAAAAGAGGGAAAAATGGAAATAAGAGTTAGTTACAGAGCATGCGTAACAAACAATGATTTATAATAATGAGATACTACTTCTTGAACTGGTTGAAAGCAGAATATAAGCAGCCCCACCTTTAAAAAACGTTCAACATTTGTGGTAGAAATGTTTATGTCTTCAAGAAGCAAAATACTGCTCATTGACCTCAAAGATGTCTGAAAGCGTGTCTTGCTGACACCAAATCAGAGTGCTAGCTGATCCCAGGCTATTGATGAGAATATTTATTTTCCTCAGCCCATAAAAGCTAGCAAAAAGATGCAGGGAACACTTATGAGCTGGTATAAAAGAAGACCGAATACCATCAAGGTCTTTGCAGTTCCTAATCATTCTAATTCTACGACTTGATTTAAGACCAGTTGCCACATAAACACCAACAAGTATTTTTTCCATTTTGGGACATCATGAAAAACACTCTTGTTTTAATACTTATGTAAGCTCTAATTTTTACAGATGTCTTAAGATGTATAGTACATACAGTAGATACAAATTAGCATATCATGCATACGTTGCTTTGTGTGCTTTCTGGAAGGAGTCCAAGGATGACTGACTAACACATGGGATGTTTCCTCTTCACCACACTAACGTGAAGTCGACACCTGCAGTGATGTAAGCCCATGACTCACCTGCCTGAATGGAGGTCTCTTTAGGATCAACTGTTGTGCGCAGAATACATCTGCAATATCCAAATAAATGAGCCCTTCTAAAGTAAGTCAGCACTACCCCTGTTTAGAATGCAGGGCCCTTATGAAGGCTGAGGTGAAGCAGCTGGCTAGCAGCTTTTGTGAGTCATTTTAAAAAGCCACTCTCACAGCTGGAGAGAAAATAGCCCTGGCAGCACTGGCAATCCATTATGAAATGTAAAAAGTCCTTCTCTGGGCGGAAGGAAAAATTCACCCAGCTGTCAAGTGTTTGAGATATTGGGGAAAAGTGCGTGCACAAGCACGCTCATGGCCCTGGCTTATAATGCAAGGAATACAGAGGCCACATTAGATAAATTTAAATCTCCTCTGAGATTAAAAAAAGCATGGGCTGATGAGTTCACTTTTTAGAAATCAGTAAGGTTTTTCCTGAATGAGATATCCAGCACTTTTTATTATCCGAGAAAGACCGGCCTGCAGGTCTTTCTCATTTGAATTCTCCTCTCCAAGATACCTGTAGCAAAAAGACACTTGACCTCTGCCTGCATTATTGTCCGGCTCTATTGATCTGAAAGGTTCGTGTTGCAGAGAAAGGAGATTTTCCTTTCTAAGTGGCAGAACAATCAATCCATAATCTCATCTTTTTCCATTTGACAAACATAAAATGTAGTTAGTGAATGGCTTCTAAATGTAAATCAATTTAAGGCAAGAGATGTTGATGTTGCATATTTGCAGCATAATAAAAGATGACTAATTTAGAAAGCTCTATAGAATACAGCAATGATGAGTTTGAGTAGGAAGATGCGGAGAAAGATGACTTACATAGCTGTGAAGTCTGAAGGGTTTCCATGTAAATGCAATTCGCAGACCAATGGGAGAAGGGGTCTTTAGATGTGAAGCTCAAATATAGGTTTTCAGAACTTTGCACTTTGCTTTATTTACAGCCACACAAAATGAAGTCTGGTATGTATTTTCATGGAACAGTACTGACATCTAGCGGAAATATACACTGGTCCTGACTAATTGTCCCTCTGGTAAAAGCCAATAAGCTACCTCTTGCAGAAGTCCTAATTACGACCCCTTCCAATGGTTAGATGACAGCACCAAATCAGTACCCTTATGTACTGTGGTGATGCAAAATATAGGCCCTTTTGAGGTCTCAGAACTCAGATAATTCTTTGGAATTTTAGGAAAACATTTTTTAATGTTCTTGTGGCTTTCTTTTTGAGAAGGATTAGTGCAATGCAGCCAGCCAAGTCCTCTCCGTTTTAACTAAAGTTGAAAGTTATATCTATAGCTGAAAGTTACCTTTCAGATAACATGTGACCAGAGATCTTTATCAAGTTACTGTGTTTAAATGTGAATTATTGAGTAGAATAGTAGCTTTATTATCTGTATGACTGGAAGTTGTCTATGATTGTTTCTGAAAATCCCATTAATTTCAGGTGTCTATAGTTCTAAAAAGGTGATAAACTGGAGAAGATTTAAAAAAAGAATTGCTGTGAAGATAAAAGTCTGTAAACAGATTTTACTGTGAAAGACTGAAAGAGATCAATCTGTATAACAAAGGGAGAGAAGTGGTCACAGCTTATGAATACAAATATATGAACAATAAGAATATGATAACAAAGAGATCCTTAAACTGGTAGACAGAAATATGAAATGATGGAGTAACTTGCAATTAAAATGAGACAAATTCAGAGTTTAAATGAAGCAGAACTTCTTTTACTAATAAACGTAATTAACCCTTGAAACAATTGATGAAGACCTGTGGTAGCAATTTAAATTTCTGGAGCAACAAAACAGAATATTTTCTGAGAGATGTGTTTCCTTCAAATGGAATAGAAACCATGACGACAGGCAACCATTAGGGCAGGTTGTTCAAATTTTGTTCAATTTCCATTCTTTCAGGTTTTCAAACCTGAAGGAATTTAGTGTGATATCATAACTGACCTTGCTTTGAGCAGGTGGTTAGACTAGAAACCTTAGGTCTTTTCCAGCCTGATTTATTCTTTGATATTATGATCTTACGGTATAACTCAAGGAAATTGGGGATCCTATAGCAGGTTCTAATCTCTACAGTCTATAAATTGATCCAAGAAGGAAAGACTGCTTTACAAAAATTGCTCTTGATCATTTTGAAAATGCTCATATTTTTATATATTTTTTAAAATAAATAAAGGTAGGGATAAAGAGAAAAACTGTAATTTCCTAATACATATTCAATGTCAATGAGAAATCATCAAAATAAAGATTATCAATTCAAATTATCTGAATTTTTCTTTCACAGAATCACAGGATAGTTGAGATAGGAAGAAACCAGGAGTCACTCAGCTGGAGCCAGTTACTCAAGTCAATGTCCAGATGGCTTTTGGCTATCTTCAGGGATGGAATCTTTGCAAACCCTCTGGACACCTTGTGAAAGTCCCCAGTCTCTCTAACTCAAAAAAAAAAAAAAAATTCTTCTGGCCAATATCATGAAGCTAAAAGGAAAATATTTCCAAATTCAATTGTGGTAAATATAGATATATTTAAATGGAAGATGGTTTTGTTTCTGAACTTCTTTGATTGCCAAATGCAGATAACCTGTGCAATACCAGAGATTACATACTCTGTGGGAAAAGGTTATTCCTTAGCCTGTTCCTTGCTTGTGCTATCTTTGAATGACATACAATATTTCCCTGTATTGCAGAATGAGACAAGATGAATGAAAGATCTTAATTATATTACTTTTACATCCTTAATTACTTTTTGCTTTACAATCATACCTGCTATTCCTTTTCTTAAGCACTGTTGATACTACTATACAAAAAATAACGTGGATGAAAAAAAATATAGCAATGCTGTCTTTTCTCTTTTTTTATCTTTGTCATCAAACATGTTCAGATTAATTTCCTCTCTCCCCAAGTCACCAATATACTTCCATTGACAGAAAATATACCCACAATATTCTATGGATAGAAGTGGGTTTGGTCACTCTAAATGAAATCACAAACCTGATGAACAAAATATTTTCCTTATCCAAGTACAGTTGAAGGCCCCAGGGAAACATAACCTGTAAACATACAGGTTTGGTTGATTTATGTGATTTAAAAAAATAAGATAGTTATATCACTATACCCCCTAATGCAGAAACACTTATACTTTTAAAAAACTTTTTGCATAAGTATAACATTTCTTTTCTGCAGGGAATAATTCCATGATATGAAGAGCTGCTAGACCAAAATAGCTTTGACCAGCCTTGGTGATAGCTGATGTCATACCATACAACAGTGAAGTGATGTAGCTAAAGCTGTACAATCTCTGTGTAGAAAGCTAGCACTGAGGTAAAGTCACTGTGGGCAGGGCTATTCTGCTGGGAGAAAATAGACCTAAAGTCTAAACCAGCCACAAGGATTTTAACCCAGGACTGCCTGACTGCTAAATTAGACTTAGTCTGAACACGTTAAGACAGGAACAATATTCTTGTCTTCTGTAAATCTAACTTTAACTGCAATTGCTTGACTAGCTCCATTCTTCATTACTAGAAACTAGAGTTTCTAGTAATACCAACTATACCAGTGGACTGGTGTTTGTAAAGGAGTAGTTAGGAAGTGAATGGCAGTCATTTTGTAGAAGATGGACACGAGTGTGATAAACATGAGCCAGAAAAGTTGTTTATTTACTAAAATATGTCACCCCTCAAAAATGAGGGAAAGAACCTTTGTGTTTCAAGACAGGTACCACCTGGGCAAGGTTGGATGTTGTAAGACAATGAGCATCATTTGAAATCCAAGTCCCAGTAGTCACTGATTCTTGTCAGTTTGGGTCCAGATTATTATTGTTGGGTTATATTCAGGTGTGTCCTTACATGGACATGCCAGCAGTAGAAGACATGCTTACGGACCTGCTGGGAGTGGGAGTCAAATCACAGCATGAGGGTGAGTGGGATTGCCCAACCAGCATTACCTTCTGTGAGAAATTGAGAAAGAAAACCTCAACTCACCTTGCTTCTTTTTCAGGCAGCCTTTGGACACAGCTGGATGCCATAGAGAATGTCAGGGCATAGTAGGGGCCAGTGTGGTTTGGACTCCACAGGGCAGTAGGGCAGGGCAGCCAGGGTACGGGGGATAGTCTCAGACC
>JAOXNG010000021.1:104243156-104257274 GCA_028566535.1 Scolopax minor | reverse complement strand
ACCTGCCGCCAGACAGCCTTGTGCTGCTGGGGCTGAAGATCATTCTGTTGTCTTTTCAGTGTTACTGATGTCAGTGCCAGTTTGAATGAAATACACGTTTTCTAAGTATAGTGTAGATGTAACCAGAATTATATCCTTGTTTTCTCCTGTATTGAAATGTGCTCACAGACATGAATCTACACTTTTTCTGGATTTTTCAATCTGAACATAGGGAGTGCAAACTAGTGCCAACCTACAATAACACAATACTGTACCAGTTTGTAAAACAGCTGTTTACAGCTGTTTACCAGCTGTAAACAAGTCAATTGTGGTAGCATGGTGCTGTCTGGAACTAGAGAACCCCACTGATGCTTCACTAAATACATCCCTACTCCCTCTGGACCCACACTCAATGTGAGTAGACACAATGTGGGAGTTTCTGAACTGCAGTCTCCAGCAATGGAAGGGCAAGTTCATGCACAGACAGCCTCTGTCATGCCTCTCTACAGAGCTTCGTCTAGGACTGAACCTGGATAAAAAGAGAGACAATTCACTAGTGGCTGAGTCTGCATAAAACCAAATTAAGAATTTAAAAAACAGTAAAAGTTAGTATTTGAATCAAGACACTAAAAATTCAGTAGGAACAACTCTGCTCGTATATTATTGACTAGTTCTGCTTACCCTTCATGTATTTGCTTATTTGGTTACCTCCTTTATAACTGTGCTAAAACTTTGGGGCTGCAAGGATAGGAAAAAAAAGAATGTCACATGAAGCAGGAGCAAGAATGTACACCACCACCATTTAGTGACCATGGGGATGCCTCAGCCAAATCAACCTATCTAGGAGCTTGGTACTCAAATTTCTTCAGCAACTCCTCCTGTAACTATCCACCTATGTATTTTTATATTTTATCCAGCAATGTGTGTATTTTGTATTACATTGTCGCTAGTTCAGACTAAATTTTCCAGGGAGTAAAGTGTGTAATAGTTTTGCCATCATCTCACTGCATCCTTCATTTACTTATCTCCTTTAAAGAACTTTCTGAGGGATTGCAAAGACTGTCACTAGAACATCCCACTGCATAACTGCATTGCAGCTCAGTTATGAGCAGCTCAGAGCTCATCACACTCAGAATTAGAAGAGCATAGACATGATGAAGGCTACTAGCCTTTTGCACAATAATAATAAAACAACCAATATCACATGATCTGATCACAGTCCTGTACACCTATTCCCTTTGTGACTTCGCTAGTGATGGAGCTGTCTGAACTGTCTTTATCTACATCCCTCTGAAGCACTGCTGGGATATTAGTGCTTTATTTCCTAGAAGAGATGCTTTGAACAAACGTTAACAATTACATTTAAGTGCACCAGGAATACTCAAGCCAAAGATAAGGGTACCTAGTATATTCAACAAAACCTGAAAAAGTAGGTGTCCTGGAGTGTGTTACATGGAACTTAAAGGAGAACTTAAATCTAACACAAGTGGGATTCTAACAGTCTGTACCATGACTAACACTATAGAGTTATTATGACGATATAGTGGAAAATAGGATGGCATTATCCAAAACAACATGTAATTCTAGGAAAGTACTTCTCTCTAGTGGAAGAAAACCAACTAAACTTCTGACAGATGTTTAGAGGATTCTCAGCCTTGTACCAACAAGTTCTTATTGGCATTATCTAAATGTACTCATATGCCACCCTTGAAGTGTGAACACCCTTGCAAGAATTAACAATGCATTACTCAGAAGCATAAACATGAAGGTAATTAAGAGGCCCAACCTATGACTAAGGTTTATGCACCTTTGAGTCTTTCTTACCAGGGCATTTATCATTAGCTCCAGTTCTACTTAACATCAGACATATAAAAAGTACCATTTGAACTTTGAACATTTCCTGTCTTCAAGGATTTCTTCTTGCAGCAAAGATATTTGCCATCTGGTGAACCTCCATATGCACAAAATTACAATTAAATTGCCCCTGGTCCCTTGCATTCTCTTTGTCAAAATGTTCTCTGAAACAGCAATGGAGTGTGTAATAAAGTTGGATTTTATAAAAACAATTGGTTTGTTTTCTACACTAAAGAAGTAACACAACGAACAGCATTCTAGCCTGCTTTTAAGTTCACGAGAAGTAAATGTTACATTGGTATAAAATTAATTTGCAGTTAGTCCATTAATTCAGTTCTGAAAGCCTTATTGCTAATTCTCTCTTCTGAGCCTCAGCCCTGCACAAAGTCCCTCAGAGATCCCTAGGACATTGCACCTCTGAAAGCAGGAAATATTTGGAAATAAGCTTCTGCCTTGAGGAGAACCTGAAACTTCTCCCTGAATTATCAATACATAATTTTGTGTGTCCCTGAAATGTAAAGTAGATTATATAATGATAACTGATAGAGAGACTATGCCTATGAAAGTTGAATGAAGAAATCATAGTTAATGATTTATTCAATTACATGGCCCTCTTTCTTTGCTCAGAGAATATAAATGAGTAGAGATGTATATTGATTTCCCATTGTCTTTTTTACTTTAGAGACTGATTGTGATCAGCATGAGAGAAGTATTTTTTACTTAATGTTTGAAATCTGACTCATGCTGGCTTTATCAGAAAAATCATAAAGCATTGTTTCGCTCCATGAATGCTGCTCTTATAACCCAGAGGGCAGCATAACGGAATCATTTTTCTCTCTTTCAGGCAAATAAAAGTAACAGCTAAGATATTTTAGATTAATTCTATGCCTTTTGCTTTTTGTATCTCAGCCATTTTTGATGTGAGCACGAGATGCTTCTTGTTCGGAGCCACGCTGGACGCATCATTAAGTAGGCCCAGGGAGAGGAGACATGGAGAAAAGTGTTCATCCTATCACTTTTCTCACTTTCCCTCAAAGTAGTTGGATGTGTCTGTGTAGTCTTTGCTGTAATTATGTGATCAGACCTTAATTGCTTCTGTGTCACAGTTTTGATTAGGAGGTTTCAGAATTTCATTCCCCTGATTTGGTTAAGTATCACCTTCTAGAAAATACACTAACTGCCTTTATGGATCATTGCCATAGACCAAAGAGAAGTAGTTTCAGCAGTGGCAGATGGAGACATTTGCCTGCTAAGCAGACTTCTGTGCCCCAGGTTATGCAAGGGACTGACCCTAACCTCAGCATTGGTATAGTTTCCTCATTAGAACACAGGAGATACTCTTAGATGAAAGGCAGTCCCACACAAAAAAAACCTTGTTAATTTTGTGACTTTGGTTGTGACAAGAGGATGCCCATCATGCGAGAGGATGTGGTGTATTCCATCTGTATGCCAGGATTGCCACTGAGTGCACAAACTGGCACAATCCTTGCTGCACACACAGTGCGGCCCTTGCCAAGGTCATATTCCTGCTCCTGCACAAAGAAAAGCTTTCCCTCCTAATTCCATTTCTAGACCCAGATCCCACACCTTGGGAGCAACTTCCTCTGTGTCACTTGTCGTCACAACTTCTCACTTCTTTCCTGTGGGGGTAGCTTCTGGTATATGCAATCAGCACAGTCATCCTGGGCCCCGTGTTCCCCATCCTCAGTTTGACTATCTCACTCTGCTTTCTCCAGATAGCATCCCTTAGTGTCTATAGAGAAAATACTTTAACCTTCCCATAGCACCTTGGAAGGCTGTCAAGATGTGTCATTTATATTATGCAACCATTAACATTTATTAGTAAGCAGATGGGATTTTCTAGGGACTCTGCTCAGCTGCCTGAAGGCCCTCAGAGTCTGTGAATCACAGCTTCTTGAACCCTTTCTCCCTTCTTCAGAACTATTAAGAGCACACAGAACCACGCACCTGTAGCTGCAATAATTTTCACCATCACAAGGCAGATGAAGAAATGCAGAATTTTGTCTTCACAGGACTGTGCTTATTGTTCTAAGAAATGCAAACCCAAAAGCTGTACATTCTCTGTTTTTCCCACTGCTGTTAACACACCTACCGCATTGTTACTGGTTTAGGTGAGAGGAATTAGCAACACATTTCAGGCACTTTTGAAAACTAGGAAAAAAAGGGTCTTCACATTCACTGAATAAACATCTTTTGCATGAATATCCTACCGTTCAGTTGCCTCAATACAGTAGAACTTTATTGACTTACTGCAAGCTACATTTGAATGATTGCTTCATATATTATGATATGCAACATTACATCCTGTTTCTTTTCTATTTCTATAGCCCAAAGACTTATTGGAATCGGTGTCTCAGACTCATAAAAAATACATGACTTTAAAAAAAGATTATTATACAAAAATCCACCAACCTTGAGAAACTGCAGAGGTGGGGGAATTTTTGTGCTGGAATTCATTTTAGCTTCCTAACATTATTCCTATGTATTTTCAGCTTGAAAGTACAATCTGGCAATTTATAATAAAGAGCCATGAAACAGCTTTCCAGCAAGGAATTAAAAATAAATTAATACAGAAATCTGGATGTGTGATTGCAAGTGAAAGTAATATACTTCAGAGCTGGTGGAGAAAGAATTCAAATAATAATCTCTGGTATATAAGGACTCTGCTACTTAGTCAATAAAAGATCGGTAATCTTCTCCTCAGAGCTTTGCAATATGAACAGAAGATAACCAAAGTAAAATATTTTACATGATGCTATTGTGTATGATTATTGAGCAAGCCGGAGAGGCAGATGAGAAAGAGTACTCCAAAAGGGAAATATTGTCACTAGGAACTGTCGGACTATCGAGATCACTGTCTCTTCCCAGCAGCTGAGCAGCAGCGTACTGATGAGTTGGAGGGCAGAAGTACGGCTTAGATCAGAGCAGCAATCAGAATTAGTAATAAGGCAAAATACTGCTGCATTACAATCTAAGCTCCTCCATCCCCAAGCAATCATGTTTCATATTGATATTTTAATACAGAATTGTTCAGTCAAGGAAGAAAAGAGGTGTATTTGTTTACAAATATATCTAGGTGCACCTAATCCATGCTGGTGTTGGATTTATAAATAACATGTATGTATATGTATGTATGTATGTATGTAAACATAACATAATGTTATTTATAACATCCTGAACTAGCACTTGAAAATCAGCATTCCAAAATACAGTCTTTGCACTAGGCTAGAATTTTCCCAGGGTTTTTTTTCCTTTCTATTTTTTTTTTTCTCAACACAGAGAAGTTCAGAGAAAAAAACTCTTGTTTTGTGAGGGACTATACAGCTCTGGAATAAAGTAATCTCTAAGTGTCATGTTCTTTATAAAAACGCTATTATAATGTTCTGAATTAGTTCTAGTGAAGTGTCAAAACTAGGGTCATATGATTAGATGTTTGCAGAGGAGGATGAAGCTGTCAAGTTCAGAAATGGATCATTGCCTAATTTCTTGCCTTTAAGGTTTTTCAAGAGTTGCAGTAAGGCTTTGAAGGAAGCCTAATCTTCTATTAATCTTACCTAATAGTCATATCAAGGCAAAGTTGAGTGTCAACTGCCTTTACTCCCTTTTTATGTTACTGACCCATCCATTGGGTCAGTATGAAAATTACTCTCTATACTCAGATGAGACCAAATTAACACAGCTGACTTAAATAGTGTATAAAATAGGCATTTCCTAAATCAGTGTGCTTGAATGGAAGTAGGTTCAGGAGGACACACAGTAACCTCCAATAGGAACTTACAAGCAACATAGCTATGGCAAAATATAATGTATGGCCATATACCATAATGTCTTTCTCCTGGAATAGACACACTTTTGAAGCAGATCCTGTTGAAACTGGGCTATTGTACAGTAAAGTCACCTACTCGGAAAACAAACGTGTAGAACCATAACTTTGGGTTTATGGTACACACACCAAGAAGGGTCACAGGTGTCTTCTGGTCTTCTGTTATCAGGATTACCTCATATTTAAAGTTATCTGTTCCAAAGACAAGAGACCAGAGCACAGACTGGAGATGCAGAAGGTTCTTCTGCTCAATTCTTTGTTCTTAAGCCATCAAAATGAGGAATCTCAATTTGAACCCCTGACACTGAAATAGGATAGGTGCCCAGATGCTTAGACACAGACAGTAGTAGAGGTCTGGGGGTCTGTACTGGCTTTGTAATACAAAGCCTATTAACTCTTGGGCATGTAGAGAATTTGGCAAAATTTTGTGAGTGACTATTTTTGACTGAGGGGCAAGATTCAAAAAGGCAGGTAAGTCTATTAGAGACCTCACTCACACTGCTCAATATGCTCATTATTTTAACATTTTTAATTCAACTGTGAATTTGAATGAAAATTAATGAGTCATTTCTCATTTACAAATGTATTAAAGAGCTCTCAAACTTTTAGTAACAGGTGTTTCTGAGGTAGCTCCTCATATTACTCAAAACCCAAATACTTCCCCAAAGCAGAATTAAACAATGCTTAAGATTCACAAAAATCTTAGAAAAAAAGGATAAGCATTCCTAATAAGGAAAAAGGGTTTTTTCCACAAAATTGCTCACATGTATTCAGTCACTTGTACAGATCAAGTAAAGAAGAAGAAAAAGCAAAATATTCATCCAATGTGTCTGCACAAATTTGGTGTCTGATAAGAAGTATTCCTTGCCAAATATGTCGAGCTTGCAGTCTAACTATCCTTCTCAGGGTTGGCATACAGTGAAGTACAGACTCTCTTGGGAATTGGGTTTTGCTGCTGGAATTCAAACTAGAACAAGCAGACGCTATGGGGAGATAAGAAATACTCCTGCTATGCTCCGCAGCTGCATTGTATGTCTGCAGCGTGCAATGTGTGAAACAGTCTTTGGCCTTCCAAGCAAAGGCAATGTGCCAACAAAGTTCTTGCATGTGTCTTTGTGTCTTTGCTGTCTAAAAACTGTGGTTACGTGCTTCATTGAAGAAAGGGATTCATGAGAGTAGGGAACTGATTATGGGGAGGCTACAGGTAAGGAGCAGATGGGAAAGGGTGTTGCAGCCATTCAATCTGCATATTCCTTAAAATGGTCTGGGCACAAAAATAAAGTGGAAATTTCAACATAAAATGTGTCTTGCCAAACCCTTGAACCCAGGGCTTATTCTTGTCTATATTTACATATTTTACTTTGATGAACTGGGATGCTCAAAGTTTATTTTTTGTTCATACAGCACCAACTGTAAAGCAAGATAGTTCACTTTTCCAGCTCAGTAGAGCAAATGTTATAGAACCTGCAGCAGCAAACATAAGTGCTAATGACTGCTGCACTAAAAAATATTTTCTTGTTTTTCTTTGTATACATGAATTTTAATTAAAAAAACACTTTAATTTTTATATCTATTTATGTTACTTACATGATTTCCATTACTCTAATATCCAATCCTTTGTAATAGTTAATGTGGATGAAGGGGTCTTACAGGCAGAGAACTCAGGCTGTTTGTAGGTCGTTTCAGTGTTACATCTAACAGTAGGTAACAGGGACTTAGAGTACACTTACCTGAAGAAATCAGACTTGATTGTACTAAACATTGTCTTGACTAAACACATAAATGAAGCTATGCTGCTCTGTAACCAACTGGCTTTCTAAAAAACATGTTGGGTTGTCTCTATCTTGGAATCTGGAGGAGAATTGAGGGAGTTTCTCTAGACCAATAACATAATTCATGTATTTATAACTAGCTCCTCAGCTATAAGAAAAAACCTAATTTCTACCTACACTTCAATTTGCATAATTGGAGTAGTCATTTATAAGCTGCTGATCATTACTCCTTGACTTCTGGTTAAAAAAAAAAGGAAAGAAAAATAAAAAAAGATTTGACAGAAAGATGGAAAGATTATAACTGTATTATATAGAAATATACTTAAAGTAATACCTTACCACAGAAACAGCAGCAGTAACCTCAAACAGACATGTTGTTGTCAGAAGTCAAGATCTTTGGAAAAGCGTTTTATAAAATAACAACATGTACTAGGCAATATTCCATTTCACCTATAATTTTACTTTCTTTCTAATGCACTCTTGCCACTCTGTAGTTGTGATCTAATCATGGGTGTGCTAAAATTTACTCCTTTTTAATAAAACTTACTATTTCTTAAAATTATATTCAACAGATAATGAGTCAAGTTTTTACTAAGAGCCACAGAGGGGTTCAAATAGCAATAATGGAAGGAGTTAAATGATAGATGAGGTAAACAATTAATAATGGTTTAAAAGGGAAATCAGGCCAAGAGAAGTTTGAGAAGAACAAAGAGCCTGAAGCAACTTAAAATTGTAGCTCCTTTTAAGAAAAAAGTTGAGGACTAATGTTAAAAATCAAGTGTGTCAGAACCGTTCAGGAAGACACCCCTATGAAACAAAAGAATCAAATTTGTTATGTAGTGGGGAGCATCTTCAACGGAAAAGTGATGTAGGGGAAAACTGGAAAAAATATTGAAAAAAATGTCTTAAGACTACATGTATACTAAATGCAAAAAATGTGAGGAGACTAAAAATTATATAGAAGGTAGTAGAGAATATTGCTCCTAAAGATCAACTTTGTTCCGTACCAGAAGGTAGC
The DNA here is from genome assembly GCA_028566535.1 of Scolopax minor. Classification (NCBI taxonomy): domain Eukaryota; kingdom Metazoa; phylum Chordata; class Aves; order Charadriiformes; family Scolopacidae; genus Scolopax; species Scolopax minor. Next base: position 104,248,807 of record JAOXNG010000021.1, on the reverse strand, counting down.
ATGGCAAAGTCATTGAAAAGTGGGGGAAAAAAAAACTTTGAATGAATCAGATTCACCTGTTTAATGTTCCTAAGTTGTGAGTAAAGCTTTTGTGTCTTAGGCACTTCCTAAAAATTTGTTTAATTTATTAATGGAATGAGTTACTCACTTTTAAAGACCTTCAGCAATAGAACCTAAGTGGCCAAGTTTAAGAATCTAAGTTAGACATTATATTTTCCTTCTGGAAGCTTTAGATTGACCAACCTCTTCCTATTGACTGGGCCAAATATTTAAGAAAAAATGCTTTGTGAGGCATTTGAAACTAATGTACACATTAGAGTAGGATTTCACTTTAGATTTAGATTACTGTAAACAGTAAAAATTCTGATGTATTAGCCTTCTTAAACCCATTTATATCCACAGCTGAGGCAGAACTACATCAAAGGCAAAATGTTTGACCATAAACAAATGATGGAAAGGAGAGATAAATTATAATCCAAGAAAAGAGCAGTATTTAATAGAGAGGTAGAACACTCAAGTTCTTTCAGTACATGTAGTTGCCACTTTTGTAGTAGAAGTGAACAGCAAATTAGATGGCTAGGTACTGGCACCCTGACCAGTGGTAATAATTATTTTTCAGGAAATGTAGCATTTTGTAATGCATATTAGAAAGTATATGCACTCATGAAGGTAATTTTATCAAAGAAGTTGTACTCTCAAGGTATGTTAGGTCCTCAGTGAGTTCACCTTGCCAAGATTCTAAACATAATTTTCAGAGAAAGTGAACTTCTTTTTGCCGATCTCTTCTTTTCCCTAGTGGAAATAGAAAGCAAAAAAAAAAAATCATCATATTCTTTAAAATGCTTTAAGCTATCAATAAACCATCAGAACATGAGTAGGCTGCTGATTACATAATCAATCTTGCATTGTGCACATTCAGTGTATTTTAAAAAAGACCTATTAAGTAACAAATTATAAACTCTTTTCTTCAGACAAGTAAAATAAACAGTTATGCTAGGAACCCAGTTAACTTTCTATTCTAACATGTAGCTTTAGCAAACTAAAGTAATTCTGTATCTCAGAAATGTCAGGATTTTTAGTAGATATTATACCAAAAGTATAGCTGGAGAGTGGAATTAATTTAGGATAAAAAATATTCTTATAACTAGTGTATAGCGAAGATAGCAAACAAAGTTATAACTTCCACACAATATCCATATGGTGACACATAAGTTATATTAGTGGTTCCAAATGAGATTAAACTGATTATTACAGAGACGTCAAGTTTCTTTCTCCACATAATGTCAAAACAAGTGTTCCTATGTTCTAAGAATACAATGGTATCACCAGCTGGATTAGGAGTTCTTGGTCTGCTGTTCCCACAAGAATACACCTTATGTCTTGAATTAGACTATTTCAGGATCAGGATGCCCTAAAGCAATGAGATGAAGAATAAAAGCACAAAATTAAAACAAGAGTAGAATTACAGATGACTAAATATAGGGTATGGGGGGAAAGACCGTCTTCTCATATTCAAGTAGAGACCGGGTTAAGATAGGCTAAAGGACTGGACAGGCTAGCTATACAAACTAGATCAAAGGAGGAAAATTTTTTGGATGGTGAACTTAAACAGAAGTCTGAGGGAGCTTTGAAAAATAGCAGAAAGAGCTTTGCGGACTCTGCAGGCTGCAGGTGATAGGATTATTCTGAGTCTATTTTGGTCCAGAATTCCCATTGCCTTAGGAGCTCCATACACAGAACAGAATAACTGTGCTCAAACATAGGCTTGCTCAATTTATTCTGGATGAAAAAGCATTTGAGTGAAGACGCTCAAAGTCTGTAATCTAAGAAAAAACAAATACATTTTTACTGCAACTTAGAAATTTTTTAAAGGTACTTTGTGCAATCTAAGTTGAAAAATTGTAAGATGAGGCAGATGCCATTTAGTTCACTTCCCTTAAAAAAACCTCTAAAAGTAAAATATATTGCTTAAACATCAGGCACCTTTTCCTTTTCAAGCTGCTGCTTATGCCTCAAGCAGGATGCTTATAGTCTGAGCATTTTTATTATAGTTTAAAAAAAAAATATTCCGGAACAATGCCAGAGACTTCAGCAGCTGTGAGTCAAAACTAAATATCACATGGGTGGGATTGCCATAGTAACTAACTCAAATGCATCAGATACATTAGAAAGGAGTCCACTCTTCAGTTTATCTTTCACCTGAAGTACAAGCTGTGGTCACTTCCTTTGACAGAAGCTAGCTAGAGTATTAGGACTGTAACAGTCTGCTCATAGGCATTTAATATACCATTGATATTAAAGTCATTGTACCAAGAAAAAAAAATAAAAAGAGGAGTCGGTGTCTGAAAATAAAGAGGCACAAAAAATAACACAAGGTCCCTACTTCAGTTGAGAAGAGGATTAAGTTCCTATATTGTTTGCAGAAGGAAATTGATCACTTATAAGAAAATACCTGCTGCCAATAGTCATAGTGAAAAAAACAAGCAAACCAATTTCAATAACTGGTCTTGGGAAAGCAACAAAATCACAGCACACGTCAAACTCCACAGTTCTGGTAAAACCTTTGACATTCTCATTGGGCAGTTTTATACACCTTTTGGCCCTGCAGCCACCAATAGCTCAAGATGTCCTTAGCCAACCTGGGAATCTCCCCTCCACTGCTCAGGATGCTACTTAGGCCCCCAGGGCCATCAGTCCCTACCCTAGCTGTGCCAGTCTCCATCCCCATCTTTGCCTACATCTCCTTTTGCTCTTGGCTAAAAGCCCTGGCTGGGCCCTGGCCCTGGTGGCCCAGTTGCCATATTGGGGGCTGTTAATGGGCCAATTTGTTACCAGCCCATAGGACTATGAGCAATGGGTGAGGGCATGTCCAGTACTGTGTCATCCTTGACTTTGGCTGCCCAGCCCCTGGGGAACTTGCTGGTCTACACTGTTCCGGACAGATTCTGACACAGAGAGGGTGAACAACAGGCTAGATCACCACACTTAGGAAGTAATTAGCACTAATTTGGTGCAAAAATGGAAGACTGTTTTGAATGCAGGGGTTTGTTTAGTTTTGTTCAATGTTTTCACTAACAAGCTGGTTAATGGAATAAAAAGCATGATTATTAGAAATTTACAGGTGCTATGTAGGTGGGAAGGACTAGATGTTGATTGGAAAACAGCATTATAATTGAAAAGTCGTGACTGCCTTTTAGAAAAAAATGGGATACAATTTACTGAAAGGAACTGTGCATAAATAGAAACTATCAGATGAAGAAACATATGAGGAACATCCGTCCCTTAGTAAAGAATCTATAGGCAAGGGGTTATAGAGAGCTACATTGAACCACAAGCCAGGTATAGAATTATTGTGAAGAAGGAAATCAGCACACAAGACTATACCTGGCAAGACACATGAGTGGACTCTTTCTGCTCCATCTGGCAAAGGAGAAGACCCAAGCTGGGGTCTGGTGCACAGGTGTGTACAGTATGGTGAGACATGGGCATTTTAAAGGAACGCAATGCAAATGACCAGTGATCTATGAGGAAAGAAACATGATCTATGAGGAAAGATAGAAAGAGCTGAAATTTCTTTCCCCTTAGAAGACTTAGGGGGGTCATGGTAAAAACCTTCAATTATGAAATGTTACAGTAGAAAGATGAGAAGGTATATTCTATGTCCACAGAGTTAAGGAAAATAATGTGTTGAATACTTTGTTTTGAGACTCTCCACCACTGAGGTCTTCAGGAATATGCTAGACAGCCATCTGTCAGCAATGATAACATGTATAGTTAATCTTGTCTTGAGGGATGGACTGTCTCTTGGAGACCCTTCCAGCAGTTTTTTGGTTTTTTTTTTTTATGTAGCTATTGCTAAATCCCAGCAGATCTTTAATGGGAACATCATTGGCAACATAATACATTCTGCAATATCTGTAGAAGAAGAACACACCATCTAGAAATATGGTCTACTGAAGATGCAAATTAAATGTGTAGGATTGTCTGCACTCCTGATGCTGTTATATTTTTTAGGAAAAAAAAAAAAGAATTACTGAATGTTATTATTTTACAGTGGTAGCTTCTACTAAATTACAAATACAAGGTTTTCTGGAGGAAAAAGAAATTAATGGACATTTGAAGGATATAGAGTATCATGTAAAGTGGTTTTTATTGCTACAAACTTCATGACAGAATTCATTTGAAGGCAAGTTTCAAAGACAACTTAAATGAAATATTGTGAAAACTAAAGAAGAAAGATTAATAGCTACTCTATGCTGAATGCAGCATTTCTGAAATGAAGTTTATTTTTTTGAACAGTAGATAAGAATGAAATATTCCTTGAAGGAGCAATATTAGCAAACAAATTAAACTTTAATATGACACAGGGGAGCTGAGAGTCAATATTTAAGTTTTTGAAGAGACTGACCACTGAGAACACCCTTTCTTTTTTACCTCACAGGCAGGAAGGCAGATATTTAAGGCTGGATTCCTGCTTCTGCTCTTTTTCTGGCCTCCATATGAATGACTTATTACATTCTGCAAAACAAGACAAGAGGGTTTTATTTTGTGCAGATAATGCAGAAGGGCACCTGTTTTGGCATATATCTAACTTCTTAACTGTGCCCTGTTTTAGTTAAGCTCAAGGGAAGACCTTAACCTGAGAAGGCTAGTATGAGTCCTATGGCAATTTTACATTTTAGAGGGTAGTTTCAACCAAATTTGACAACCTCCTGGTGGTTTCAGAGAATAAAGCAATGATTCTCAATTTTGTGAAAATGAAAACTTAGGTAAATCCTAGGAGGCTTTGGTGCCACACAGGTGGGAAAAATGCACAAGTTACTCTTTACTGAGCATTGGACAATCCAGGCAGATTTCTACCTCAAAAGCCAGTTCAATCCACTAGTTGCAGATTTGCATCAAAGGCATTAGTTACATCATGAAGCATAACTGCAACAGCAGTGCACAAATTATAATGATAATTTATATATAATGGTGGAAGAAATGTTAAAGGCAAGCAGACATATATGTGGGTGAGGCAGCTAAAGCAGCAATGTTTTAAAAGCAAGGATGGGAGTCTGGGCAGTTATACAGTGTGTCAAGAATAAGACCACATGGCAGAGTCTAAGGTTCAGTCATTGAGTTTTGTGAAAAGGAAGGGGGTGGGTTAAAAAAAAGGCAAAAGCGACAGCCCATGTGTATAGTAAATCTCATTGGGATCAGCAAAGAGGCACAGAGCCAACGGTAGGAGTAAGAACGCTCTGGATACGTGCATCTAATCTGGACAGGTTGTGGTTCCAGATGGTCAAAAGACAAATCACATCCAGTTTGAACATTTTAAATGTTTAATTTTATTAAAAAGTCCTAACGGAGCTTGTCTGAGCAGGAAATGGCATAATCACTGCTAAGCACAGCAGGTGGGAAAGAGTGCATTGTTGTCATTTTTATTTTGAGCAAAGTCCTCCTGGTGTGGAGCAGCCGTGGGGTCCCTAGGCATCCTGAAAGGTGGCACTCCAAGAGGATGGCTGGCAACACAACTGGTGTGTCCCAGAAGGGGCTACTCAAACCATCTCTGCACAGACGGCTGGGAAAGTGCTAGTTCCCATGTTGGTCACCAGTGTTCAGAGTGCCAGCTTGGAGGTCAGTCTGTCAGAATTTAAAACTGCTTTCAC
>JAOXNG010000021.1:104194637-104211408 GCA_028566535.1 Scolopax minor | reverse complement strand
GTTTTTTTTTTACCTACCGGACACATAACAAGCATTTCAGCTACTTCTTGCCACCCAGATGTGCACCAGTGATGTGCTTGGTGGGGGAGAGCTTGTGTGGATCCCCATCTGACACCAGGTGGGTATGGTTTCCAAGACACTGATGGGGCTTGAAAATCAAATGAAATGTCATTCATTTTGCAAGCAGGCAAATAGCATAGTAAATGAAAGGATTAGATGGAGTATGCATGAAGGGAGAGCTCTTGTCCTGATCAATAATTTAAAAATTCCTAGGCAAGTGAGAGTTAGGGCTGCATGTACAAAACAGTTATTTGAGGCTTAAAGGCATCACCAAAAATAAACCTTCCAAGGAGCTGTGAAAATGATAACTTTGTTTGGATTTACTGGTTGTACTTAAGCTGAAAGTTGCAGTTAAATGTAACTGGAACTTATGCATTTAATGCATCGTTACTTTTATTCAAATTGTCTTAAACACTGTCCATATCACGATAGCATAAGGGAGAACAAAAAACTAAACCACAATGAACTAGAGGAATGCTGTCGTACTGAAATCATAGCAATTCAAATGCTTTTTCTTAACGTATGCTGGCTATATCCCAACATTTATTCCTCGTGGCCACGTGCTGTGTTGGAGGCTGTATAAAGCAGTGGACAAGGCTTGGCTGGGGAGGAGATGTTCAGAAAACAGGGCTGTGGGCTTGGAATTCTTGGCTGTACTCACAAGCTTCCCGTGTGACTCCCAACTAAGGCAGGCTTATGCTTCTGTCATCCCTGTGCTAAAATAGGAATAATAGCTCATGGAAGGTAATAAAATCTCCTGGCAGTTCAGAAGCATGGGGGTATCATGGCCCTCATTCCTGGAGCAAGTACTGTCTGTATATAGATGAGGAATTAATGCATCCCATGTGGGATGCTTTTTAGGCTTTGCCTGCCTGTATCAAGGCTTCTTTCCCCACCTCTTTTCCATCCATACTGAATCCCAAACTTTCTGCTATGAACAGAAGCACTGACCTTCATAACTGTCCATCAGTAGCATCTCCTTTTCTGTAAGGAGTGTGTCAAACCGTAAGTACAGCAGCTTCTCATTTCTTTGAGCTGAAACACCCAATGGCAACAAATCAGTATAATTTCCTTTGTATTTCTGAGTTTTCTTCATAGTCACTGCTACTATGAAAATTTCTAGAAAAGAAAGAAGCCCTCTGCTTCTTCAAAGGTACTGTGAACCCTTTTCAGCACCCTACCTGCCCTGAGCATGGCCCATGCTGTAAGGAACAGTGGCCAAGTGGCATCAGGTATTGGTGTTCCTTGCTCTACAAAGGGCTGATTTTGAGGGGTCTTAGCTCAGCAAACAGTCCCCAGTCGTGTCATCTAGGAGCTGTTGTGTTCTGGGGATCCCCAGAATCAGGTGTCCACTTAACTGTCCCAAATGAAGCGTCAGAGCCTTGCAAGTAAGAAAGAAAAGTCTTATTGTGTGTGTCCGAATCCCTCCCAGGCAGGGGAGCAAAACTGTGGCCTTGCCCCAAGCCTGAGTACAAGAATGAGTGTTTTCACATCTGTTGCAGTGGTTTTGGATCAGTGAGTGTTCCCCCACTTCTATCCACTTCTCTCTAGCCCTCTCATCCTTGAGCGCTGTGTTTCTTGGCTTTGATGCCCTTTGCTGCCCATGAAGAGCTGCCTTGTACTGTTTATTTCGCATTCTGTCGCTGCTGGGTGTGCTTGAACTTGACAGAGTCCCCGAGGGCGCAGTGGGAAGCGCAGGTTGGAGCTGTGTTCTCTGCTCTCCTGAGCTCTGGTTTCCACTGATGGTGGGTGACTGCAAGTTTGCACTGTGCAGGATGGGGCACAAAAGCATCTGAAAAGGGTGACTGGGGCTGCTGCCTGATTATTTTTTTTTATATATGTTGCTTAGAAACCAAACTCAATATTACTTGACTCCACCAGATCTGCAGTGCAGAACTCTTTGCACAAGGGGAAAGCAGGGGGTTTTTTTATTTATTTTTATTATTATTTTCTACTTTTTTTTTCCTTTTACAAGAAATAACTCACTTTTCAGCTGTTGGAGAAGGTAGTAATTGATCTAGAGCTTTGCAGCTTGCCTTCCGGAATGGTTTTATTCTTAATGTAGGAATAAAACTCTGTTAGGTCAAATACACAGCAATAAATACAAGAAGCACATTAGCTTTAATATATTGGATTATTCCACTTGGTGGTGACGGGGAAAAAAACAAGATTTAATTCCCCTGGCAATGCAGGCAAAGAAAATCGCTTTTCCTACCCATTTTTTTTTCTGTTAAGTCATTTTTGTCTGTCAATGCCAGTGCTGCAGGCTTTGACAGGGTTTAATTTTACTTTTTTTTTTTTTTTAACCTGGTATAACTGTAAGAAGTATTTTCTCCAAGTAAATGGTACACAAATTCACTCCATGCCTTTTATTTCTAGCTGGTAGGATGGATTCCTTCCCTGGTGGGATGTGGGGAGCTCTCAGTACAGTCAGAAATGGGGCCTTGGCACAAAAAGACAACTTCCTATAGACCAGAAAGGAATTACTGAGTTTTCTGTTACTTAGAAAACTGATATATTATCCAAATGTTCTGATAGCGAGGACCTTCCCTGCAGACAAAGTGGGCAGTGGAAGACTGAATTAAAAGCGCTTTTTTTTTTTCTATTATATTTTGCCAACTCATTTTGAAATTTAAAGATGCTTATTTATATTTTAATTAAAATGTAGTAGATTTCAGGGAGATCTATCCCAAAACTGGATAACTTGGAACCACATATAAGCATACAGTTACAAGAGATGGAACACAAAAGGTGAACTTTCTTTGTTCTCATCATAGGACCAAAAGGAAAACAAAGTGTTCAGTTGCCTTCTGAGCTATGCACTTTGCTCTGGAAGAAGATTTTTTTCACTGAAATTCATGCCAAACAAGCTTCATTCAGCTGGCATGGACCTGGCAAAGGAAAAAAGTTTTATTTCTTTTACTTTCATTGACATTCTTTGTATGTGGGTTTTTTTCCAACTTACATATCGACTACTCGGGTAAAGTTAGGTTTTAGGACAAGTTTGTGAGCTGTTCTAACCCTCCCTATTCTCCAGTGGCAAAATTATCTTTCATGAAAAGAACCACCTGGGGACAACAAATTTATCTCTCCCCACCTCTTGCAATGTTTAATCCAAAGCTAGAGGACTACACATGCAGCAGATGTGTTTGTCTGCACTATATAAATCCATACTTCCAAGCCCAGGCTGAATATGTGTCACCTTTGTGTCTTGAAAATGCCAGGACCCACAGGGAAACTTGTTTCCAATTCTTTGCCTTGTCACTGTCAGCATCTTATCCCTGGTGTGCAAATATATCATTGCACCTTCTGTCTCTCAGCTCTGTGATCACTCAGGCCTCTTGGTTCAGTGTAAGATACCGTACACTTCAGATATATAGTCTAATGGTTTGGTTGCAAAACTTGGCAGTGTTTCTCCCCAAGGTACTCATACTAAGATTATAAATATCTTGCACTCAGGGAAGCTGAATGGAAAACAGTACCTGTTTTGGTCTCGGAGGCAGATTAACCCACATCTAGAAAGCCCCAGTGGTGGAAAACTTCCTTTTCACAGAGTGGTTTGAAATACTTTGCTGAACTTTGTGACCTTGAGAAAGCCAGACAGAGTATAGTTAGGTGAACACTGCAGATGGAGAGCCCGAATCTTGTCAGATCTACAAAGGACAGTTGACATATAGAATAGCTTCCTCCAGTCTTTGTTGTCCACAGGAGGGCTGCAGTATTGTCTGCCTTAGCTAGAGGAAAGGCAGGAATATTGCATGCGGCCGTCAGGCTGGTGTTTGTAAAAGACTGATGGTTGAGCAAATTTCTGCAAGAAGAGAAATAATTGCTTTGGTCTTTCAGTTAGGCCAGGCCCAGTGACCCAGCAAGCCGTTTCCTGACAAACCATGTTCAGCAGCAGTACTTTTTGAGGATATTCTCATACCTCATATTTTTTCCAGTTTTCCATTGTGATAAATACATAGTAAGTACATAAAGAACAATAATTGAATCTTGTAGCAGTGACTACAGTGAGGATCTCCCAAAAAACTTTGACCTCTTCCAGTTTATGTTGGTGGCTGTTTTAGGAAACATCTGATAAAACTGAGTGGTACTTGCACTTGGCAGAATATTTATATGCCCTTTGAACAGTTTAGCATTAGTAGTTAAAAGAGTATTCTGCAATTTTGTGCATAGGTTGGAAACTATCACTGTTCTGTGCCCCTTACTCTTGTTTTCAGTTGTTGTTTGAGCTCTCTCCTCAAGGTTTGGCAGTTTCATGGAAGATCTTGCCATCTCAGTCTCTTCAGTAGAGTATTCATTTTTTTTTTGTTTTTCCTTCACCCCCCCCTCCCCAACCCTGAAAGGGTTTTATTTCTATTTTGTGTTTTGTTTGCTTTGTTTAGGTTTTTTTATTCTATTAGAAAAGTCACTGAGAACTACTTTGAATATAAGTTTCCTACTGTCTTTGAACAGTCTTCTTCTAAATTTAACTTGACTGTATCTCTTAATTAGATTTTATAGTTTATGCTCTTTCCCTGGAACACTCTCAGGTTTTTTAGCTCCCAGAGCTTCCTCTCTGCCAAAAGGGTAACACCAATATCCTGGTAGATAAAGGTAGATTTCTACCCTAGATCTATAAAAGTAAAAACACCCTTCTACTGCCCTTTTTCCACTTTTTGAGAACTTAGCTCCCGGCTTGAACTGGCTTCCTCTGAGGTATATAGAGACCCTCATATTAGAACTCACTTACTATCTGTATACCGATGTTGAGATGACTTTAATATGAAGTCACATAACATCCTAGGGTATGCATACATGGAAATCTTCAACCCTGGCACCAGCTCTCAGTGTTATCTATGTACTATGATCAGTAACAAGATTTATAGCATTGATTCAATCTTTCCTGAATATGTTTAACAGTGTTTTCAGTCAAAATAGCTTTACTAGGTTTACCTTTGGCACCTACAAGAGAATGATTTTCCTGAGATGTTGAAAGATCTATTCACTCTCTTTTAAAGTAGTATTCCTGTCTTCTCTCTCCATCACTAACCACTCAACTTCTGATTTATTCCTGCTTCATGAGTATATGAACCTTACCATTTATTGCAATAAGCAAAAGGAACATAAAAAGGTTGGGTTTTTTTTTTTTTTTTTGCACTACCTTACTTATTTTCTCTGTGTTTGTGTTATATTTTGTGAGGAAAGAAAAAAGATTGGTTATGCCAGGAAATTCGCCTCCTCAGGCCACCATGTCCAGAAGAATGGAAGTGGGATCAGCAGGCCTTCCAGCTGCCCCGTTAAGAAGCTGTTAAATTACTTAGAGGAGAAAGGCATCAGTCCCAAGTAGGCCTCATATGTATACGTTAGTCATTGCCAGATGAAGCTGTTATACCATCTGTTCTTCTTTCTTAGGGCTGCAAATCTTTTTAAGACCCTTCCTCAGGATGACACAGACAATAAAGATACTTATAAATGCACAAATTATTGTATAGCATACCGAGCATGGATATGATAGATCAAATTCAAATCCAGTAAACAGTTGATATTATACTTCTGAGATATGATTTTTCTGGCTTATTTTAGATGCCTACTTTAGAATTAGATCAAGTGCACCCCAAGGTGCCCTCTATGAATTATAAAGAGAGGCTACATTGAGTACTTGTAGACATCTGTGCTGTCAGCTCTAAAGCTAGGCAAGATGAATACCATCCATAAGGCCTAAGAGTAGTAGCACTGCCTGAAAGGAGAAAAACCAAGTTTATCCATAGTTCATTCATTCTTCAACAGCTCACTAAAGAAAGGAAGGCCAGCAAAAATCTGGTTTCAGTCTTCTGCTGTTCTGCACCAAACGAACCATTTCCTCACAGCCCTTCTTACAGGTGTGGCAACTCACACTCTCCTCACTCTTGCTCCACACCATGTTTTTCCCTAACTCCTTCAAATCTGGAAAAGCTGCTGTGCTGCACCATAGACTGACAACACATGAATATGTGTGTTCATCCTGTAGCACAACATCCCTCCTGCAGCTTCTTGCCAATGTTCTGTTAGATTGATCCACCATGGGGTACAACTTCAAAAAAGGAAGAGACAAGGATTAGTTCTTTCCTTATGTAGGAAGATCTAATATTCTGTAGCAGATAATGCACAGAAAGAAATTATAGTGCTAGCCATGTAAAATTTTACATCTACAGTTAATTTTATGCACTTAGTAGAACAATGGTGCATATTGGCACAATATGGATTGCTAAGCAGACAGTAAATCCAAGGCATGAGTATTTGTAGGAAGATAATATAAGTCATACATAGAGTCTATAGAACAGAAAAAATCTCCTGAGTTCAAGTCTTCCATGTTGTAAGCCTAATATTTCATAGAATCATGGAATCATTTAGAATCAGAAAAGACCTGTAAGATCATCAAGTCAAACTGCAAACCCAACACTGCCAAAACCACCACTAAACTATGAGTCCCTGAGTGCCACATCTACCGTTCTTTTTCTTATTTTAATTTCCACACAAAGCTATGAGCAGCTTAGAACATATATTGTAATTATTACAATACCCCAAAACAGGTCTGGTGTATAACAAATTGCATGCAAATGATTCAACCCAGAGGCAGGACAGATGGCATTTGCACTGCCACTGTATTTTGGAAGCCTTAATTCCTCACGTTTATAGGGGCTGTAGTGATTTCTGCTAAATCAAAATACTATCTCAACTCATGGCCTTATCCTCACACTCTCAAATTTCCCTTCCTTGGTTGGCATAACTCACTTCTGGGGTTGTGTTAGTTGGTCATGCTCATACACCTCATACATCCTGCACAAATATCAGTTAGGACAAAACTAAGAGAACTAAGAGAACGATATGAAGATTTAATATTATACTTGATTACAGTAGTAAATGTCATTTACTTTGAATTGATAGCAATTTAATTTAAGTTTTGATAGTAATTCCTAACTGATTACAAATATGTTCTTGTTTTATCAGTATTATTCAATGCCTCATAAGTTTAGACATACAAGTGCAAGTCATTGTTTTCAGCTAGCTTGATCCTGAATTCACATAGCAATTAATCAGTTTAATATGCTTTGTGTTGCTAATTTGAAAAGCACATAAGGAAGAAGTCTGTGCAGTACAGATATGACAATTAGTGAAACAATTCTTTTTTTCAAAATTTGCTTGGGTAGTACAAATCTTACCAGTGACTTTGCCTCCTTGCACTAAAGAAGAGTAAATGAGACAGTTGTTCTCATGCCAACTACTTTTGGTGCCAGAGGTAGTGATAGAAATATGTTGCCTCTGGAGGTTCAAGAATATTTAATAATACTTCCCCTCCCATCGTTATTTTCCATTATTGGTCCCTCTTCTCTCTTCCTTGTTATTGTCTAGTAAACAGGCAAGTATGCAGACACAATATATAAAATTTAAAACAACATGTTCATAAAGAACTGGTTGTCTGCCTGAAAGAAAAAGAAAGAAAAAGAAAGAAAAAGAAAGAATCAACTCCAAGAAAGAACAACTTTGTCTCAAATTGTGTCCTGTTGAGATGCAATATAAGATTCTACATTATGAATCACACTAAGTTCTGACTTTAGTTACAATTTTAATATATTTTTACATATTGGTGCTTGATTTCTCTCACCCCATATGTTTTAGAAGTGGTGAGATTAAAAAAAAAAATAAAAATAAAAAGGTCCTGAAGTTTGAAAGGGTGAAACAAAGGCTTCTGACCAGAGGAATTTGCCTTCTTCAAGAATTTAAAAAAATGAACAAACAGAACTTCTTTTTCCTCCTAGGTTACTGCAACAGATATTTACTGAGAAAGTAAATTAAGTGATCAAGAAACAGATCAACTAAAGACTGAATTTTTATGATATCTTTTACCTTGCCTATCTCAATGTAAGTGCAAGGTGAGCAAATAACTTTGAGCCTAAAGACTTATAACATTTAAAAATATATAGGAAACACATAGTTTAAAGAAGTGCACCCATTTCAAAACAATGCACAACATGGAAAGGGTGAGACAAAAGAACAATTATCTGTAATGGATGTTAGCCATGCTAGTTAATACAGTAATAGCAGCATGTGTAGAAGATACTTTTAGGTCCTGAGTAACTTCTACCAAAGCTACTTAGTACATTTTAATGAGGTAAAGGAGCTGTAAGTATAATTGTACTTAGGGATGCAATTTTGTGTTATCATAAGATGCCCAGCCCAAGATACAGATAAGTTTATACCTAACTCCAAACTAAAGGTCTTGGGGCTTGTAAGAACTATTTTGTTACTGTGGTTTACAAAGTTATCATGTATCAGTTGAGCTGTGATAATTACTTGTGTGAGCGCTCTTGACTAAGGCAAATACTAGATAGTTTGGTTTAGATTGGCCAACCTTGAAGGTGTCTCATGTTCTATACTCACTGATGTTAGATAATTGCTGTAGAATTTTTCCATTTCCTTAGGCCATGTTTTAGACCAATAACGAGATGGATGATAATATTAAATCAACAGAGGACAATAATCTAGTCAAAGATTTATCTCATCTAGCTTCAGTATTTTACAGTATAAATGTTTGCCTCCGTTCTAGTCATCTAGATTCCTATTATAGTCAACACAGAGAAATGGTCACGTCTTGAATGAAATTCTAAAACAGATATCTAAAATAGACCAGATTAACAGATTTAGAGGTCAAACCCTCATTAATCTAATTATTTAATATAACACTCATTAATTTATTGAATGTTAGTGGATTTGAGGAAGATCTGTTATTTCTGTGCTCCATATGTGGCCTAGAAATTATCTTTGGATTTAAATAGCCTGGTATATGCTATTATATTGGCATGCTATCCTCCAGAATCAGATGAACACTGGAGTTAAATATCTCATGCATATTTTCTTGCACATGCACATTATTCTTCCACATCTTGCACATGCACATTATTCTTCCTGTAAATTATAAGTCAATACAAAATATAAATGCAATATACCAATTCTTGTAGAAGTGAATGAACCATTTCTTTCTGGGAAATAACATGGATGTCTAGGCAGATGTGGATATGTGATGTAAACTACACTTGCTACCAAGACCTTCTGCATGATCAAGATGATGCGATGATTTAAAAAATGAGATAATGGATTTTTAAGATAAACATATACTGTTTTATTGTTAGCATAAAACTATTCCACTAGAAAAAAATTGCTGTTTCTTAAATCCATGTAACCTACTGCCCTGGCCAAAGCCAGGATGAATGCATATTAACCATATTTGACAGACATCCAGCTAGTCCTGGAAGTCTTTGAGCCTCTAGAATGGGGCATTCCATGATCTTTCTAAATAAACTGTTTCAGTGTTTAACTATCTATACAGTAAAATCTTCTTCCTAATGGATAGCTTAAAACTCTTTTGCTGAAATTTAAGCCCATTACTTATATCCTCAGTGGAAAATGAGAACAGTATATGCCTTTCCATTTGGCAGCACTCAATTACATATTTATTCAATATATAAGAGACATATCATGTCTACTTAAAGCATTATCTTTGTAACTGTTATCTGTCTAACTAATCTAATCGGAAAGTAACATGATTGTTATGTGCATCTGTGTATATTCCAATAGGGCCAACAAAATTCCATGTTGTTTGGAATTTAGGTATTCTATGGCCAGCTATATTTTGTCAATATCACTATTAGTCCCTTTAATCCTATTCCCATGAAGATGTCTCTCAACATGCAGTTCACCAGAATTCAGGTTAACTGCACATTAACATGAGTCCAAGAAGATTAATATTTTGTATAGTGGAGGTGATGTTCTTTTCTCAGTAATAAGTTACATAAAATTTAACTTCAGAATTACTGTGCTATAAAACATCATTCAATATGTTGGCATCACTTTGGTCTTGCATTATAATAAAGTACCAAAGAAAACACAGCCTTTATAAACCACTCTGATACAACCTAATTGGAGCTAATTCTCATTTCAGCTATGCCACTATAAGAATATCAATACTAATGTTTTTTTCACAGACAAGCAGAATTCTGCCCAGGCTGTGTTTTTCCTAGAAACTATAGTTCATGGTGTACATCAAAATTTCAAGGAGAACTTTATCAGCTGGGTGCACTGTAATGCATTGTAAATGAAGTCATAGCTTTAACTGAGCTGAATTCAGAAAGAGTGCTCATGTGTTGTGAATTATGATCTTTCCTTCCTCCTTTGACTGAAACATATCCTTGGAAGGACACAATTGTCTCAGGTGAGTTATGGATAATGTGTTTAAGTGTTAACACCTGTAAAGATAAAAAAAAAGAAATGCACTAAATGTGAAGCCAACATTTTATTCCCTAGACAGTTTACAGTTCATTAGCAGCAGCATTCACAGCCATCTGACAGTTGGCCAGAACACTGTTCTAAACTAAAAGATAAGGAGGTTAGAAAATATCTTAGAGGAGTGTAAGAGCTCTAGAGTATCATCAGACTGTACAAAGAAAAACTCCAAATGGCAAATAGATCTTTTTGGTTTAGAATGCCTCTGCAATGCCTCTGTGGCACAACAGAATGAACCCTACTCTAAAAATTTCAGTAATAAAAACTCAGAGGCAAGCAACTGTTGTGACAAACAAAAAGACTTCTTTCAGATCCTTATGTAGTAGTCATGTAAACCAAAGTAGGAAGATAAGAAACTTTTGTTCAGCAGTGTCCAAGGGGCCACATTCATTGTTTCCTTGCTCCTTCTCCTTAAGACGGAGAAGCACGGTTTAACTCCCAGGTTTCTTACTTCAAAATGCCATTGGAACAGGACTCCAAAGTATTATGTGGCAGGAGACATGAACTATTTTAAAGCAGATGAAGCAGCTAGGGTAAATGATGTAACTAAACAGATATTCATATATATTTCCTGGGGAATTTTATATACCAATGCACTTCAACGTAGCTTAACAAAATGATCCCATGGATTTGGCCATAGACAGTACAGTTATCAGCCATGGTTATGGATGCACACAAACCAATCAGTCCAGAGAGTGTGGCTTTTGCAAACAAGCATTCTATTCTCAATGAGTGTTCATCAGTATAGGACCCTTCTGGAAAACTTGTTGAAACCAATCACCCCAATAGACATGATGGTTCACACTTCAGTGACCTTAGAAAGATTAGGGAAAAAACATGGACTACAGCAGCCCACCTGAGGTGAACCTACCACTGTCTCATCCATGTGGGTATCTGCCACCTTTTGTATTAAATAACAAAATAAAACTAATTTTGATGAGAGACAGTGAAAAATTACACAGATTTAGTGGGCAAGGATATAGAAAAGGGAAGCAGGAGAGACAAAATGCTAACAGAAACAAACACCATTAAAGATCTCAGTAAGGGAAAAGCTTCTAAATGTAAGATGCAACCATGACTGCTGGAGTTTAAATGGGGTATTAACAAACTGATTTTTACTTAAAAGAAGCCATCCATTTCTTCACTCTCCTTTCCAATTGCTTTTGATCCTTAGAGAAAATATAGTGTCTCTGGGTTTTTTTCGTTCATATTTAAACATGATCAAACCATTCAGTAAATATAGCACATACTAACCTTTATAGCTTATAGCACAGACTAACCTTTAAAGGATGGATTGCTGGATAGGTAGTTAATGACTACCAGATGCAACCTCCTTCAAAAGTCATGGTGGTAGCTATGAGGAACCCATGGGGTGGTCATGGGGAACCCTGACCAGTAAACATTTCTGGAATAAGGACTGGCAGCAGTGCAGACTTTTAGCTAACGTTATACTCTAGATTTGGTGATGATCAGGAGGATACTCCAACAACACTTGTCTAGACTGTTAGAAATAACACTTCTCCACTCCATTCATTTGGGAATGCCCGAATTGTCACAAATGAGACTATTTAACAACCTAAGGGGGAAGAACTCTAAAAAATTGAAAATAAAGGCCAGAGACCTAACTGTAGTCACAGTTGTGCTTGGAAGCCTAATAAGCAGCTCCTAGCTCTTACAGTCCTCCTCATTTACAGACTCAAAGTACTTTATGAAAAGATTTCTGCTACGCCCATTTATACAAATGGTGGGCTCAAGGAAAGAAATGTGTTTGTGGAGGCAGAGCCAGAAATTAAAACCTCTAGGCTCCACCCTTGTCTTGCCCTGAACTACCATCAAAGATGTACCACAATTTAAGCCTAAAACATATAATATTAAGGGTCATCTTCTTAGTTGGCTGTATATATGCTAGGAATTTAGAAAGGATATTTTAGAATTTTGGTACAAAAGTCATGTGGGTGGTCTCACCTCTTTTGTTGAAATACCCTCCAGTAATCTTGTAATTTTGCTAGAGATCTGTTAAAATGCATCTCATGTAAATGTACACTCTACCACTGTAATCACATTTGTTGAGTTATCTCATTTAAATTGGGTGCCAATTTTCCAGTGACTCCAGGGCCACAGAGTTGCAATCACGGACTTTGACAGGTCCTGAAGACTATGGGCTTTCATGATCCCCTTGCTGTCATGGGGAAGCGCTGGACATGCTGGATAAGAATTTTCTTCCCAAAACGTAAGTTGTCTCTTTTAAATATAAAGCAGAAATCAGGTCACACTATTCAAAACTGACATTTAGATGACAATCTGTTTTTCCTATCTGTCTTTTCAGCAGGAATTCATGGGTAAAGAGTTATCAGCGTTTTCCTGAATTGTGGAATGCTTCCAGTACAAAGAAACAAAAGGAACATGTTATGCACTCAGGTGATTATGTCCCAAAGTACTTAAAGCACAACTTGAAACAAATATATTTGATTCTGTAGGTATCATCTAAATCTCATATATCTCCATTCTACACTGACACTTATGCAGCCTGATGTTTTCTTTTTCTTTAGAATAATACTCATTATAGGAAACTGAACACATAGATCATACATATTTATGTAGAGACACATTTAGCAGCCATTAAAAAAAAATTTAATTAGCCCTTTTTGTTTTGCATTGTTCTGATTCAAGACATAGAGAAAGCTCTAAACAAATATGCTGAGAATAACCAGGTACTCTCTGGGAAGCCTTAAGAATTATCCCTGTTCTTTTGTGTGCTTTAAAACATGATCTCCTCTGAACACAAAGTCACAGGTATAGTCTATGCTAATATGTTTTTCTTTTGCAACAATAATTACTTGGAGGGTAACTCAATTGGTGCAGTGATACTTTTTATGTAGGTTGACTTCATTTTACTCTATCTGATTTCCAACTCAGGGATGATAGAACACATTGAAAACACAAGATCTGATTTCTATTAATAATAAAAAATGTGACAATACTAATTAGAACTCAAGTTGTTTTAAAACAACTTTGTTGTTTATAAAGACATTTCTAAAAGGAATTATATTCTATGTTCTATATTATTCTATATTCTTCAAATATTTTTTATAGACCTTTGTGCTTCGTCAAAATGATTCAATATTAGAGAAGAAAGTTTTTTCACAAGACTGTGTTTTCTCTTTTTCTTTGGAACCTGAAAAATTTCTGTGAATTAAAAATCAAATTATTTGGTTATGTTGCTTTATTTAAATAACCCTATCTTTCTAATTAGCTCTACATGCAGCTTACCCTGAAGAGCAGAACACATTTTCAAATCAAAGTTAGTTTAATTACTACCCAATTTTGAATGATTGTGTTCAAATTTGACACCCTTAGATATTGCCACAGAGATTAAAGAAACACATTCTGTTTTTCATCTGATACAGTCTGCAATTTCTGCATAATGTTTATTGACTTAAAATATTATTGTGAAACCTGCTATGTCAATGATGTGTTACCTAACCACGTGCTGAAGATAACCTGGTAACAATTATTTTAATGATGTTTTGCTCCTTTTCATTTCTGAATGAAGCATTGAAAAAGTCTGGAAGATTTTTCTTCCTTCTTGTTTGTTTGTTTTTATTCCATTTCTTTCTTTTGCTTTGGAAATGTGAAAGCTCTAGGATTTTTTTCTATTTTGTAAAGGAACAGCCAGAGAAATATGAGAATGTTTTCTTGTGAGCTCCTGAACTTTATCCAAAAGGATAGGAATGCCATAAAAGTAGAGACATCTTTCATCCCAAATATTTTAATTTACATAGTTGTATAAAGGTCATGAACATGCCCTGGGTAGCTTGGACCCTCATGAAGTCCAACTGAGGTCATTCAGATTCTCCTTTAGTGCAAGATTCAACTCAGGCCCTTTGAGCAGTCAACCATCCCTTCATTAAAATACTCTGAGGATAAATTGAACAGAAGTTTTACAGTTTGAATTGAAAAAAATATGATCTTTTACATATTATTCAATTTAAGCTTGCTACCCCAAAACCACTGAATGTTAAATTGGCCCATAGATGGAGGCTTACTGAGGGAGGTTTAGAAAG
This sequence comes from Scolopax minor, assembly GCA_028566535.1. Taxonomy (NCBI): domain Eukaryota; kingdom Metazoa; phylum Chordata; class Aves; order Charadriiformes; family Scolopacidae; genus Scolopax; species Scolopax minor. The sequence continues at coordinate 104,196,985 of JAOXNG010000021.1, read as the reverse complement.
GGGAACATAAAGGTTAAAGTTGTGAACACAATAGCATAGTTTCCCCATTCATTGGGTTCTAGATAGTTACTGAATGTACTACTCTTTTGCAAATTTTCTTCAGGTCACTAGAGCGTTTTTCGGCAGCCTTGCTTGCTGGCTGACCCAATCTGTTTTACATCACTTTTAGACAGTTCTATTTCACTAATGCATTAGACAAAAGAATTGCCACAGAACAGGGGGACATAACAAATGCCTTTTGAAACATGTCCAGCTAAATACAAAAATAAAGAGATATTTAAAACAGCACTAAATAAAATGGAAACATTTAAAAATAATCCCCCAAAAAACTAATTGCAACCATTTGTTTAATAGGATTAAATCCTTGTAGAACATTTTATCTAACTATTTGGACTAGGATATGAACTTTACAAATTACTACATTTTTTGTTTTATTTGGCACCAGCTGCGTGCATGCATCTGAAACATCACCAGTCATGCTGAGTCTTTAGTAGGAATGTTGCAATGGCAATTTAGATGTTAAAGGGCATTGTGATTTTTAAGGGCTTGTTATCATGGCCAGCTGTAGCTAACAGCTTGTAAGAGATCAGGAAGAGGTATGTGATTTTCCAAGTAACAAGAGCAGCCTGTGTTTACCACAATTTCTTTTCTTCCACAGAATGTGAGGTGCTGGGTATGGAAATAGATATTATTAATTATTGTTATAATTAACAATATTATTAATATTAAAAATTAACGGTATTATTAATTGTTGTTATAACTATGTTATCTGTATTTTAATATCTCTAAGAGTTTCAAAATGCCTAAAAAACATCAAATAAAATGTTTATATCTGTTCCAACATGCAATTTAGTACCTATGAAAGTTCTAAAATTGAAAGTTCAGGAAAAGTAAGATTTGCTTGACTCTGTTTTGTGCATTCAAACCAGGGAACTTTTGTTAAAGCATCCTTTAATTATTTCCCTATTTACTGGGGAAAATTTATTCATCCCTATTAATTCTCAATAATCAGGGTCAGGGTTAAGATTCATGATATCACCGTTTATTACTACATAAGAGAAGAAGACATTCCATGAAAGATGGTCCTCTCACAAGCTCTTGTTGCGATATGTTTTGTAGCTTTTTCTGAAGCCAGTTACAGCTGGAAATCAAGAGACTAGCCTGTTGAATCCTGGGGTCATTTAGGATAAATGAGTGTTATTTGAAGGCACTTTTCAAACTGGCTTTAAGGACAGTATGTTTGCAAACTATTATTTACACATAAAGTCATCATTTTCCTGGTTACCTGAAAGCCTTGAAAAGGTATATACATGTTGTTCTTTTCAATGTGGAGAAAATCAAATTAAGATATAAACCAGCGTCTCAAACTTATCTTTTACTGGGTTTCTTGGTTAGAAAGAGATTTATATAATACTCAGTAAGAATTCCATCAGATTTTTTTTGTTTTATAAGACTTTTCAATGTGTTTTTAAAGATTGGTAACATATATGCTCTGTGATATAAATATCTGCATAACTGCATGTGAAAGTAAAAGTAAACAAACAAATTATACATCAAATACAGACATACCAGGACCTCATTAAAAAGTTGGAACCGTCAGCACCACAAAATTATCTTCTGTGTATTGCAATTATGACTTGCAGCTAAAGGTAAATTGATAACTCTGATGAGAGGAAATCTTGTAATGTGTTGGAGGTCCCTAGACCACCATTTACACTCAGTTTTTTACATTTCAGGAAAGATGGTGAGCCTTGCTGGTCACACAGAAGGTTAACTGCACAAACTGGACAACATTATTAAACATGTAACTGAACTACAAAGATCAAGATACAGGCTGTCCTTTTCTAAATATGTGAGACTTTATTCTATGCATTAACAGCCTGATGTATTGTCTTTGCAACAAGCATAAGGAAGGAAAGAGTGTAAGCAGAGTAATAAAAAAGATGACCTTACATACTCATACAAACTATGATTATAATAAAAAGCAAATGCACGCTGAACTGAACAACTACTCTGTTTTAGTTAAGGAAGAGCTCCTCCCTGACCTCTGTAGTAGTTAGGCCTTGGCAAAAAAAAAGTCTGCAAACTTTAATTTTTTATCTCCCATGACCAAACCAGCTCCCACAAAGTAGTTGCCACCTTGAATGACTAAGTCTTTTGATGCAAGAAGCTCTGAGGTGATCTGTCAGTGAAGATCTGATCTCAGCCTTAGTTCTTGTACTTGCCTTCATCTGATTCCAGCACCCTTTGTGTTTCTTTGAGCTGACACGTAATTTTAAGTAGAGCATATAGTATGTTAAACATTTAAAAGGCCATCCCCAGGGAGGTGCTTGGGGCTGGGGTTCCCC
>JAOXNG010000021.1:104158359-104173822 GCA_028566535.1 Scolopax minor | reverse complement strand
CTTGGTGTCATCAGCAAACTTGCTGAGGATGCACTCAAACCCACTGTCTATATTCCTGAGAAAGATGTTAAATAACAGTGGTGCCAGTACTGACCCCTCAGGAATACCACTGGTTTTCACTTGGACATTGAGCCATTGACCACAACTTTTGAGTGTGATCATTCAGGCAGTTCCTGATCCACTGAGTGGTCCATCCATCAAATCCATGCCTTTCCAATTTAGAGATCAGGATGTCATGTCGAACAGCGTCAAACACTTTGCATAAATTCAGGTATATGACAACTGTTGCTCTCTTTTATCTACCAATGCTGTAGCAACATTGTAGAAGGCCACTGAATTTGTCAGGCATGACTTGCCCTTGGTGAAGCCATTTTGACTGTCACCAATCACCTCCTTATTTTCCATGCACCTTAGCAGAGATTCCAGGAGCTGACAAATTAGCTATTTCTTCCTAAACTTACGGCTTATCCTCAGCCCACTCATGAGGATGCCAGGTTGTCTTCCATGTCCTCTGTCAAACTTGCATCAGAAGGCCTGCCAACACCACTACAAAATTCTTAGAAATAAGAAACTTAAGATCATTGCACTGGGGCACTAAATTAGTCTTCACACAGTCCTTTCTAATGGTTTTTAAGGTGTTTTAATTTTTTTCTTTCCTTCAAGACCAGCAACCCCATTGCTTTGGAATAAAACTATTCTTTTCAGGATTGCTCTTCTATACTCTAATTTGAAAAATACTTTTGAAAAGTGTCTCATCTCAGTCTCTTTTCTTCCTCCTTTCAGTTTATGATAGATTCCAAAGTGAAGTTTAAGTACAGTTAAAGTAAAAGCAGAGAATAAGTTTTTCCAAAATGTTGCACACACAATTGTGCATGGTTGAGCAAGCTGTTCACACTAAACAATTTCACCTAGGGGATACTATCCATTTTTTCTCATCCTTAGGAATGATGCTGGAGGAAACTGTTGTATTCCTTCTTTAATACTATCCAAAGGTAAAGTTACAGAACCAATTCAGCCTCCAAATTACTCATGACAATCTACTTTGACTGCTCGTTTAGCTGCCTACTCCAGAAGATTCAGCAGTTGCTCTTTTGAAATGAAGCTACTTCCAAACTAGCCCAGCTTAACAGCTGGAGAGGGAAAGTGAGGCTCACATGCCTACCTCCTGCTTCATAAGGCTATGTATTTGCATCTATAGGGCAAGTCTGATGCTTTATATTACTATAGGATTCAAGAGTTACTGAAGAGGAGGTACAATGTACAAAGAGGAGATGAATGTAAAAAAATATAGCAAAATGTTCAACTTATCCAAAAAAAACATGAGAGACATCTGAGGGCACCAGAGGGTAACCAGCATTGCAGTGTTAATTTAAGCACATATAAGATGAGTTGCTTTCCTATGTAAGAAGGAGAGAAACGATGCAGTTAGTGCTATGTAGTCTTGATGACTCCGTCATTCAGGCTGGGACCTGTTGCATCATGGCATGGTTTCTCACCAGCTTCCATGTTCCATTTGTTTCATGGAAATCTCACCACTGGAGAATAGAGATGGATGAACACCTCAGTCATGTCTTTTGTGGACATAGGCCATGACAGACTCATGATTTTGGACATGGAAAGTGAAGAACACAGTAAAAACATGTTTCAGACACCAAGAAGGATATCCAAGTACAAGATTTAAGCGAAAAATCACACAATAAAATATCAATTTTTAAGCTTTATATAAGTTAAAAGACTTATCTAGCCAAGACAAATAGGTTCCATTTTGAGGCTGATGCAGAGCAACCTGTTTAAAAGGTGGGCTGCATTTCCCTTGGGATAAACCTTGTTTTCTCTGCTGGCTGAATAGGGAGATTAAGGAGATTGATCTACCAACTCAGTATATAAACTAGGAGATTAAAGTTAGGATGAGCAAACACCTTTTTGCATTCCCATTCATTAATGTGAAAAAAGGGCTCTTCTATTCTTGTTTCTGAATATATATGCATGGAAACAGCGAGGCAAACATGTTTATTGTTCACATGTGCACATACACAACATATTGTTCCAGATGAACACATGTTTTGGCACAGTCAAAGATAAAAGTATTAACACTATATCCTCCACTTGAGCTTTTTGATCACCACTTCTTGCATTTTTATCTAGCAGCTTCATAGTTTCATGGCTGAATTTTAAATTTACCTATCCATTATCAAGTAACATTATAGGGACTTTAAAGTAAATGTATAAATCTTCTATATAACTTGTATAAATCTGGACTTGACAGGCATTTCATATTTGAGGTCACTTTTATTGGATATCTGTTTGCAATTTCTAGAAAAATACATGTTTTCAGGTCAGTAAAATCACATGTTTTATCAAACAGGGAGGGGAGACCTCTGGGTATGCTGAGTAAGAACTCAATAGAATTTAGTTTTAAAACTTTATGCTTTAATTAAATTGTATACTGATATGTAGACATTTCCCTGAGCACAGCAATATGGTAATAAGCCTTTAAAAAATTCAGATCTCTGCAGTTTCTTAGTACATTTTTCAATCTGATCAAACATTTTTTTTCTCTCTCTAATCAGTACTTTTTGTAGTTTATGCATACAGTATTATATTTGATTCCATTCCCCTGTGGGTTGTTACATATCTTAAATATGTTGAATAAAGATCCCTTAGAAACACCAAAAAGCAGTATAAAGTAACATTTTTTCTCCACAAAGACTTATAAACTTAAAAAGACATAGTCACCTTCCTTGAGAAGATTTTGTTGTTCTTGCTGTCTTGCTTGTGAAGTTGATATACTCACAGCAAAAGCTGATAGATTGTTCCCAGCTCCAGGTGATGCCATTTTGCTGCAGCAGCAGCCATTGATCCCCAAAAGAAATCAGAGGCGGATATGATAGGAAGAGAATTGTGGAGACAGATGTTTTCCTGGGAAGTACCCACAAAGAAACTGAATTTATCCACTTCTGATATTGGCAAAATTACATTTTTCCATTTCTCATAACCAGTAGGTGAGTTTTTCCCTTTTAAATTTTCAAACTGCACTACTGGATCTAAGTGATGTGGAATGAATGTCTGTCAGGGACAAAAAAAAACTTTGAAGTGTTTGTGAAGTTAAACAGGTGGTTTGTAACTGAAGACCATTGTAATGATTCTAAACAAGATGTCTAAATTGCATTATGCAGGGAACTTGAATTTGCTATCTTTTATTTTTGAGAATCTAATCCTGAACCTTATTTCACACAGGATTTTATGTGTATGTGCTGTATGTGTAATTGCCGCATGGAACTCCTAGGTATATATAAGTTTATTTACCTTGCTATGTTTATTTACCTTGCATTAGCTGATTTGCAAGAAAGAGAAGGAGCTTACCTGCATCAGCCTAAACTGAGGAGGATTTTAGTCCCAGAACTACCTAGTAATCATGTTTATTGCCTTTACCACATGGAATCGCTATAATAGAACAGATTTACTCCATATTGAGGTGAAACTGTAAATATGCTGTGTATGATCTGCAATAAAATAACATCCGAACTTGTAACCCCTTGAAGTTCATTTCAGTTAATTGTAATTTAATTCCAAGTTTCTTAATTGGAGCTATGCTTTTACTTTCCCTTATTTTGAAGTTGTTTAAGGAAGCCTATCTAATTTACTCTGTACAGATTAACACATTTTAGAGGCAGCCTAGGGAAGAGCAAAAGAAGATGCCCCTGGGCTGTTAGGAACCTGGGACGATCTGTTACTTTCTTGGAAGTTAAGAAACTGCGTGTATCTTTGTGACAAGTCTTATAAGGTTTCATTGTGAAAAGATACTTCTTCTTATAGTAGAGCGACTGTAGTGTCATGATGTGCTACTTGACTGCAGCTGAATAAGTGAAACAGTTGTGGGGCTGTGCAGGGAGCTCACAAGAAGCAAATTCATGACTGTGAAAACAGAGAATGACAATTACATATGAACATTTAAATTAAATATGTTCTGGGGCTTTGTATAGGAAAAGACTTGTTTCATTTTTGTTACTTCAGAGCAGCTTAACATCAGATTTCATATGGAATATAGATACTCTGGCATAAAACTTTAGCTTATCCCTTTCATCTTGCCTGCAGTGTGTGTGAGGGGTTTGAGCTTTTTATTCCTTCCTGGCTCAAGGAAGAGAACCCCACTCTTTTTTTTCAAAGTCCTTTGCTAGAACATGTCACAGTGTTTGAAACAAATTCCACTAATAACTCACATCTCATTTCTGTGACATTTGTGTTTCATATCATGCAAGTCTTTTGCTTTAGTGGTGACTCCAAAAGACACTGCTTTTACTTTTATGATAAAAAAATCACCTTTGTTTTCTTTTATTTATTTATTTAACATTTATTTTTTTTGATGACTCTTCTGTTTAGTAGAGTTTAAGCAGGTTGCAGGCTGTCCACAAGAGGCTTATTTTAACTGAAGAGAAGGCAGTGGGTTTGTAGAACCAGCTCTAGAATGATAGAGGGTTCATAGGGATCAGTACAGAGGAAAAACTGATGCAGTTGTAGTAGAAGCAGCTGCAAGTTTCACCAGGGCAAAGCTTAATAGTGGAAAAGACCAGACAAATGGCAGAAAGTGGGGAAAAGAAAGAAACTGGTGGCTGCATCGAAAGAGCACTTGGCTCCTTCAGGCAAGCACAGCAACACAGAGACTGGATTCAGAGTATGTAATTGGAGGATAATTATTCTATGTGGCAGGGAATGTCTTCATTTATGTGCATTGTATGATGCCAAGTATGTTTTGAGCCCAAGAAAAAATATTAATTAATTAATTAATTATGGGACCAGTGGGGATAATAATCTCTTAAAAACTTGCACTGACGGAGAGAACATTTCACTTTTCTAGGCATGCCCCATGATTCTTATGTTTTAAGACATCAAATTAATTAAAATATTGCAAGCGTTTCTCCTCAAGTGATCTCTAATTTGCACATGTATGGAATCATAGAAGTTAGAAATGGAAACGGCACATTATTCCATTCATTATCTGCCTACACCATATTTTCTTTAGAAAGAAATTACCGTATTGAAACTCAAATATGCCCATTTGCAAGGGCAAATGTACAAAATAGTGAAGATAAACATCTATTTGCATAAAAGACCACATATATTCAACTGTGAGAAAAATTAAGAGATTGAACTAAGGCAGACTGGAAACTTCATTCTGCATTTGGTACAGGTGGCTTGTAAACCACTGTGAAAACTATCAGCATGAGGTGAACCTTAATATAATATTAAAGTAACCTTGTAATTTTCATGCGTATTTTCTTAGATCTACGAAGACATGTTTCAAATTGCCATGAGAAAATTTCTAACCTAACTGGCATCACAACATACTGCAAGCTATATAAAAAGTCCATTTTCCACCACAACTTTGAATATATTCAGGTCTTTTGACAGACAAGCAGAACTTTTGGACATTTTCTACAACTGAATTTTGAAGTTCTTTCTTTTACTGGAAGATAAAGCACAGGTCATTCTGAATTCATTAATAAAAGAAAAAAAAATGGCAGTGTGAAATCTAGAGTCCATTAAATATTAAAAGCAAATAAACTATATATATCAGGCAACTTGATTTGTGTAAGAAAAAGCTAAAAAATTCAGACCTAATGTCTTAAATATTTTCCAAGCTCTGTTACCTTCCTCACAAAGTACTGTGCATGCATCCTGCTGGAAATAACTGGTTAGGCAACAATCTCATCCTCAAAGAACTTATTCTCCTTTCTAGAGATTTTAGGGTGGGGGTTACCTATATTTATGCTTTCAAAGAAGGACCCTTTTTCTTACTACCGAATTGAGTGAAGTTTTAAAGATGAGCCTTTTTCTGCTCCTCTTAATGTTACCTTGACCCTTCAGTATTGTTTCTTGTCTGGACTGGTGCCTCGTGAGTTTTTCTAGCTTCCTTTCAGCTCCAATGTGTAGCTTGTCAGAGGGCAGTATTTTTCCACCCACTGATGATTTAAGCCTCAAGAAACTCACCTCAGCAATCATTGCGTTCCTCATGTAACACACCAAAGCAAACAGAAGTGGGTTACTTTTAAAAAGTAAAGGTGTAATTAGAAAATAAATGAGGTATTTTGAAAATGTTTTGAGGTAGGAGCAATCTTTCCTGCAAGGGTGAACTTGACACGGTGTGTAGTGGTCAGGACAACATCAGTGGTGGCCTCCACCTGCAGCCTTTTAACCCAAAGTAATGCAAGGAAGAAATGTGGCTATCTCCTTTCTCCCCCCGCCCCCAGTCACACCGTGATTGCTTGCGCACTGATTGCAGCTCACCCTAGTCACAGTGATTTTCATGACGGATAGATGAAGAGATTGCACTTCAGCTATTCAGATGCTGCTAGTGCTAATGAGAAGACAATGTGGGTAATCAAAGTAAAACACAATGCAAACACGTTTGTTCAGGTTATAACATCAATATTTGTTCTCCCTGCTAATACAAGCCTCTTCCTTCCAATGTTCTCTTCCTTCAAATAAAACAGCTTGTTCTATCTGAAATGAAGTGTTTTGCATATTTCAGAGGGACAAAGGGAAGGATTTGTAAGGAACAGACATTACTTTTCAAAATTCCATGTAAGTGCATCTGAAAAATGAGAGGGAGAAAAATCAGCCTATTGTTTTGAAAGGATCAGTACAAAAGTTCTAGCCTTTTTGTGTGTTTGTTTGGTTTTCCCCTGAGACAAACTGACAAATTCAACACATATTCACTATTCAGTACACCCACATATGAACAGTAGTGATGTCTTTATATGACATTGTTGGTATATTTTTGCAATTAAAATTTTTCTTTTATGTCAATCCTGTTGTTGATGTTTGCTGCATAGTAAAGCTTATCTCATGTTCTGTTGCCCAGTTTAAATTCAAATATGTGCTAGTCCCCCCTGCTGATGTAAAGCTGGAAAACTACTGGACTTAATTTACTGAAATTTTACATTTGTGGAGCTGCAATTAATTGTACAATGAGCATAGACACTAGCAACCAAAACATTGATAAAGTACAAGAACTCAAATGAAATCAGCTTTTGGGAAGGATATTATAAAAGTCTGCCTTTCTAACTGTCATTTATAAATTTGCATACAATACACAAAAGAAAAATGTCAAATGTCCCATAATACTGTTCCCATTTCTAAGCTTTCTTTAATTATCATTTTTCATTTTTTTGCATAGAATAATGCCTGTTGTTCTAATTTTTAGAAGACAGTCAATTAAAATAGTCAAAAATCACCTGGAATAAAATGGTAAATTCTTAAAAATGTAAATTCATAAAAATGTTTCCATGACTAATAATGAATTGAGCCTTTTAAAGAAGCCCTACAACACAGCTGTGTATTTACTTGAATATGGGCAAGAAGTCTCATCTTCAAGCCATGGTCCCTCACTGGTGTGAATTCAGCAAAGAGCCTGTGACTCCCCTCACAGAATGTACATGTGACGAAAATTTCCAGTCTTTCTTCTCTTTGGTAGTAACCAAACTGGTCCCTATTTCCTATTTTAGGACCATGAGGTGAAAAGATATTTTGTGGATGATTGAATCCAATCCTCTGCTTTTGCAGGCATCATTAGCTTTGTTTTTTCTGAACAGGACTGTGTACCCATCAGTAGCAGGTCTCCAGTGACAATTGCTTTCTCTGTGTCCATGCTATGTCTGGTTTTGCATCCTGCTCCAGAAATTTAATTTCTTCCCAGCCTGTTTCTTGGGTACCTTGAAAATATATGCATGTGTTTGTGTAAGACTGAACCACATGGGCGTGAAAATTTAATGCCATTCTAGATGCCCTGAGACCTAGCATTATGGCACTGGATCAGTAAGACACCATTGTCCTCTGCAGCAGCTGGAGGTGAAGACATGTTAAGACCTCTCAGATGACACTATACGTTTACGTTTAGGCTTGTGGAGCCCATCCATTTCAATAGGTTCTTACCTTGAGATTGAATTCAAGACTAACTCAAAGGTAGATGTCTACAAATTGGTATTTCTCATTTATTGACTATGCATGTTTAGGACCCAGTTCAGGTGCATACAAGCTGCTATCTCACTTTTTGCCGAAGATGTGCCAGAGAATCCTGTCTGTCCTCTAGCTGCTGCTCCAGAAGAATACAGGTCTCCTGGAGGCCCTGAGTCCCGTAACCCTGTAGATACACCTCAGAAAGAATGAGGATCAGGCAGTAGAGACAAGCATTTAAGTCAACAACACCAGAAGAGTACTTCTGTCAGATAAATATAGGCACCTAGCGTCACTTGAAGCCTACAGGCTTCAAACCCTCTCTGAAGCGTTTCAGAGACACTTGCACAGATGACACAGGCTTTGTGGGTAACCTTTGGAGCACAAGCAGGACCAGATATTGCGCAGAACCTAAAGTGAAATAAATACTTCTATTTGGGTAACTGCATCCTCTCCTGGGATGACTCAGAACTACGTACCCCTTCTCCAGAATAGCAAACCAGTTCTCACCTCCACTTTCTGCTCCCTGCTCCCTTCACAAGCTCTCTCTGCCCTCTGCATGGTGGGCCTTCCCACCCAGGTGTTCATGATGTGGCTGCCAACACAGAACAGGTATCCCACCAAATCATGGCACCATGTATGTGCGTGCCATGGCTACATCTCTACTGCACAGTCCATGTCAGCAGCTCCTTCTCCCCTGCCTTCCACCACCAAGCTCCTGGTTTGGCTGACCACAGGACACAGCAAAGGCTCCAGGACCACGAAAAGAGTCGTGGTTGATACTCTTCCCCCAGCAGAGAACACTCCAGTACAAGCACAACACTCACTATGCTGCTTGGCTCTCTGAAAGCCACTGAAGAACTGGCTCTCAAATTTGCATCCCTCCTCTCCTGCGCACCTCCTTTACCCTCTGTCTTCACAGCTCCCTTGCTAGGATCTAATCTAATCCTCTCCCTCTGCACCAGATCTTTGGCAAGTTGCTCCTTTTCTTGTCCTGCTTCCTGGTTCCCAAATACAGTAGAGAACCTTTTCTCATCTGTATCAATAATTTCTTATGTACTGAATTTCTTATGTACTGAATACTCTTCCTCAAAGAGGCTATTGTATCTTCAGACCTTAGTCTCTATTTGCTTTTAAAATATTTGATAATACATAATGATGAAATATTGAATGCTGTTAATGTAGTGGAGCAGGAAATGAATTAGAATGGGGGACCCTGGAGGTTTATTAGTTCTATGGTCTGTATTTTTTAACACTATGCAAATACTAAGTCTAATTGCCTTTTACCATTGATTTGCTTCATTTATAGGGTTTAAGGCCTAAAGTTCAACACTGATCATCAAGAATGACTTTTTTGATTATACAGGCTACCAAATATAATCCAGTAATGATAACTGTGGCAGGAGGCTGTGAGATAGGCAGGCTGTTAGGCATCATTTTCATAGATTTCCTCTCAGCTCTGCAATGCTTAGCTTTTGCATCATCAGAAAACACTGTTGAATCTCAGTGATTTGTGCCATGTAGCTCAAGAAAAACATGCATGGGGGTAAAGAAAAAGAAGCCTTTAATTTACTTGTATGTACTAGTTCTAACTTTCTAGTAAATGAGTTTGTCGTTGAGTGAACATGTGCTGCCACCCTTAGGCAGCCCCAAAAATGTCTCTTGCTCTTGCATTTTATCATAAACACCACCATTTCTCACATGAATGTATGTTCCCCTGTTTTCTCCCATGTCCCATATATATTCAGAGCTAGCTGCAGAATATGGCATTAAATTGAGAATAAACAAGACTAGAATGAGATAATTTCACTATTTTAGTCAAAGGTATCTCACTGGAAATGTCTCATTGCTTGTGAGTACTGCATTATTATTGCTGCTTTTCCTCCTTCTGTCTATAAAAGGAAATAAGCACAGGCTAATTTTCTTCCCATGTTCTCTGATGTTTTGCTAGCAATCACTCTCAGTTAAATATAATTTTAATAATTTTTAATAATTAAAATAAAGTATACTTGCTTAACCAGAAGAAGAAATGGCTCTGGGGAGACCTTACTGCAGCTTTTCAATACTTAAAGAGGTCTTATAAGGTCTGTAGTGACAGAACAAAGGACAACAGTTTTAAAATTAAAAAAATGTAGATTTAGATTGGATATAAAGAAGACTTTTTTACTTCGAGGGAAGTGAGACACTGGAACAAGTTGCCCAGAGAAGTTGTGGATGCCCCATCATTGGAAGTGTTCAAGGCCAGGTGGATGGAGCGTTGAAAGGTGTTCCTGACTATAGCCCAGGGGGGGTGGACTCGATGATCTTTAAAATTTCCTTCCAGTCCAAAGTACTCTATGATTCAGTAGATGAAATTAAGATTAATTAGTGTGTTTGGTAATTTATAATTTGTGCAGACCACGAACCTATGTACTATGACTAATATTGTTTTGGTAATAAAGAAGTTTGTTACAGTAGAGCATCAGCCCATAAGCTGATCTAAAGGAGGAAGAACAATTTCATAGTACTGAGCATTCTGACTTACTAGCTGTGTGCTGGAAGGAGTAAAAAGTAGCAGGTTTGGGGGTTTGGGAGGGGTTTTAATTTGATCTTTGGGAAAAGATCAAATTAAAATCAACAAAATCATTTCCAAGTGAGATGTGAATTCAATAGCATAAATACTGGAAACTTTGCATGATCATCTGGGAAAAAAGACGGCTTTGTTCATATCATTGCTACTAGCACCAGTGCGTTGCTATATTTCAACATATGGCTCCTGCAAAACAGAAAAAACTATTGATAACTTGACAAAAGTGCTGTGTCTCAGCCTCTTCACAGCAGGAGAATGGAAAAATCAAGACTGTTATAATCAGTATGAAGTGTTCTCACTGTAGTTTCCCTTTTGCCCCATTTTTTTAAAAAGGTGAAGATGCAAATCACATTTAATATTTCTTTTAATTCATATACTCAAATGGTGGCCAGTTTTCAGTTTTTAATCTTTGCTTTAACAAAGAGCAGTTGGGCAGCTATTGACGGTGAAACGCAGCAGTTGACTACCTTGTAAATTAGAAGCTGCAGTAGTAAAAATGGATTTGTATATCACCGGGAGTAGAGAGAGCGTCTGCCTTGTAAATTTAATTAAACAGCAGGTGCAAAATCAGGTCATATGGCTTTGATGTGCCCCATGTGAGGATGACAACTAGACAATGATTCTAATATGAAGAAATTTGCATACATTTGCATTGGATTGCATAGAACATTGTAGCTCACACCTACTTTCTGTGTTTCATTTTGGGGAATTTGAAGATTTGAATGAACGATTCCTATTTAGTTTCTACAACTAAACACAACAAATGCTTTTGTTCTGATAGGGTAGGGAACATATGGGTTATGATGCTGTTATGTACCATTTTATAGAGTATGCTTACATGATAATCAAACATTTGAAAATGCAGCTGAGATACTTGTAATGTCAGGAGAAGCAAAACTGGAAGAGGGGGTGGGGAGGGAGAGGTCGGGAGGTGATACAGAGAAAGAATGCAAACCACCTCTGCTTTTTAATCTGTTCTTTATGATCATTTGCTTACTGGAGCATTAATGCAAATCTACATTCTGGTCTTTGTCCAGGGGGTGTCACACACAATTGTCTTTGCTTTAATAGTTACTATTGTAAACAATGAAATTATGTAGGTTCAAAATGTTTTCAAATCTGGAAATTATCGCCTCGTAATGATTATTAGTCATTAAAAAAATGCATTTTCTTACCTTACTGGCCAAAGTTAAGAGTAGAAATGCATAGTTGATAGTTATGATTCTTGTGCTATCAGTTTAATGGGAAAATCAACTGTGTGGATCCCCAGATCTTTTCTTTGCTGTTAAAAATGTTAGCGAACAGTTGGTTTAATTTTTGACAGTTTGTGAAAGTCTGAATCCCAATGCTGTTTTTGCTGACTGTGCTAGAAGTTTTAGAGGCTATTAAAACAGAACTGGGAGGGCAAAATTAATTGCTATGAGAGAAGGAGATGCAGCTGAAAAAAGGCCTAACCTTGCTCATTAGGTATTACCTAAACCTGTATCAGTAAAGACCAAAACCTGCCAAGCAAAGGCTGCTCAGGGCAGCTGTGAGCATGAGCCTGCCTGCACTCCTGCAGGCTGATCTGCAAAGCAGCATAAAACAAGTTGAGAAGTTCTCAGTGGCTCTTATCTTGGGTGGTGGCATCTCTGGAAGCTGCCAGATCTAGTAGCTGTAGTAGGAAAACTGATGCAGAAGTTGACAACAGTCTAGAGTATGTGGTTACTCAGGTGACCTCAGTTCAAGATGCCTCTATTGCCCCTTAGTTTATGAGACAGACACTAAAAAAACACCAGGTTGTATCAGACAGTACCTTTGAATGTTGGCTTTTGCATATGTCTCCTCGGGTAGACTCAGCCTACCGGGGAATGAACCTACTGGATGAAGGACAAAAATAACAAAGTTCCTACATGCCTATAAATACTTAAAGGGTGGGTGTCAACAAGGGGCCAGTCTTTTTTCAGTGATGCCCAGTGACAGGATAAAAGGACAAATTTAAACACCAAAAGCTCCACCTAAACATGAGGAGGAGTTTCTTTACTTTGAGGGTGGCAGAGCACTGGAACAGGCTGCTCAGGGAGGTGGTGGAGTTTCCATTTCTGGAGATATTCAAAACCCACCTGGACACGTTCTTGTGCAACCTGCTCTAGGTGGATGTGCTTTGGCAGAGGGGTTGGACAAATGATCTCCAGAGGTCCCTTCCAACCCCATATCATTCTGTGATTCTGAGACTCTCTGACTCCTGGGCACAAGGTTGCAAAGACTTTTTCCCCTCTGAGTTTTTAACTTTTGTTTGCAGGAATCTCACAATGCAGTACTGCTTCAAGGGGACACATAAAGGTATTTCTCATGTTGGAGGTTTGATTTGGTCTCTGCTGGAGTTCTTTACTGCCTCTGTTAAAACAGACTCACACATGATTCAGCACAGCTGGGGTTCGATGAGAAAAGCTGGGAAAGAAAAGAAGAGAACAAAGTGGAATGAGAATTCAGGGAAAGGATGGCAGAAAGCTGAACAGGAGTATCCTAGACAGATCTTCTGCTGAGATAAAATACTTCTACTACATTGACAGCTCATCTGCTTCAGGAGGTTTCTTTTTTTGCTACCTACAGCCTCCTTACTGAGTTTTTCCTATTCCTTCAGTTGTGGTGAATGTAAAATCAACCATGTGTGTTTACCCTATTTACGGATGGAAACCTTCAAAGGTACCAGCAGAATGCTATAACTTTTGTAACGATTCTCCCCAAATCATTCATCTATGGTACTTGCTATGTCCATGAGACCCTGCATGTGCTTTCTCAGGTGAGTAACCTGAGTCTTCTGAATCTGGGTACTTGTAAGGCCACCAGCACCCACGCTGTGTAAAAACAGTAGCATTACTGAACTTGGCCCCAAGCATTTTTTTTTAAAAAGTTCACGTCCTTTGTCCTGGAGCTCCCTAGTGAAGCTTATAGAAGCTGTGGATATACCAGCTGCAAATAAATAATCTCCAGCTTTAGATAAACAACAAACAATAATCTAAAACTTCCTTTTGAAACAAAAACATATTTGTTATCTCTTTATTCATTTTCCTTCTTTTTTTTTTTTTTAATGAATCGGGGGGGAAACTAAGGAAAAAAGCAAGCATGAAACAAATCAATGTGTTTGTTTTATTTTATTTTTATTTGGGGTTTTATTATTTGTTTTTGTGCTGGGTTTTGTTTTTTTTTTAATAACATGAAATGATGCCCAGAAAAACAAACATCATAAGTAACACAATTAATTATGACATCAATAAACAATTCGACAGTTCTGAGAAAATATTCAAATGACCTTCACAAATAAAATGCCAGCAATGTATATTAAGCACCTGTATGAACATTTTTAAATTAGTTAACATGCCAAATGCATTCAAACAGATTGGGTACCTACATTGATTGCACAGCAAGGCTATTCCCATGGATCACAGAGCAAAAGAATAAGTTAAGAGAATAAAAACAAAAGCCTAGCAAAAGCAGCCAAGCACAGCAAGGAAGACACTAGTAAAATGAAAAGGAAACTGAGTAGAGTCAAACTGTTTAATTTTACTAGACCTTCCTGCAATGTGAAACCAAGGAGACAGTGCACATGAAGGGCAAGAGGTAAGGACCTCTGAGCAGGTCTCACAGGTTGTAGTCCCACATGGCACCACCATGAGGTGGTGAGGAGAGATGAGAGGTGGAGGAGTTATGGTTCTGTCACACAGAATAGGGGGATTTTCCCCACCAGTGAATGCAGTCTGCATGTTTACTCCCTCATGACGGCTCCAGAACACAATTCCTGGCAATTTCTCTAGGGCAGTGTGACTTCAGACCATCCCTGTAAGGGTGGCTAGTGCCAAGCAGGGCTTGAATTTCAGGAAAGGATCCTTTTTGCTCCCACAGGTTTTTTTCCCCAAAGGACTGGAAGTGGTTTCAAGGTCTGGGCTAGAGAAGTTCTGCATCAAACAGTTAAATGCTAGGAAGCAGAAACCGCTGCGGTGGCAGCTTCTTCTGAGTGAAGGCAGCCAAAAACACCCAGGACAATTAACATTCTGGTTTATTTTTCATGGGTGTAAATATATCTCTACAAGGTATGAAGGATATATAAGTTTCCAACTGAATTCTCCTAGCATGATATCAGAAGTAAAGTTCACAACAAGATTAAACATTTGACCCACCCTTTGTTAAGCTTAAAAATGTAAACTTAAGTATTTTCTGTGCAAATTTTCTCAATTCATAAATGAGTAACATCAAAGGACTCAGCTTCACATTTTCAATTAAGATGTATATGGGCAGTAAAAACATAAATATTTGTCATTTGTTTTAGACACCTAAGAATTTGGTTCCCAATACCTTCAACCTCATTACAATCCTCATTATTCAATTCACTAACTGAGTAATAACTGATATCAGGAAGTATCCTGGCCATTGAGATAATTATCTTAGGTGAATATAATTAACTTTGCTAAAACTGGTAAACTTCTAAAAATCACTACTCCAGGGCTTTGCTTCAGTTTTTCACAGTTTGCTCTGGTTCTTCATAATTGATATGCTTTTCCTCCAAGGTTATTCAAACAGAAATACATCCCTCTTCACTCCCATGTCAACTAGAGGAAACACCAGATGGGTACAACTTACTGTTATTAATTTGTACTGCATTGTAAAAGACTACATCAAACCAGTCCAACTATTTCCAGCTCAGTTAGAGAAAATGAGATGTAGAATGAAGGAAATCATTTTACAGAATGACACACTGAAATCAATTTGGTTCAGGCTAGAATTGAGAGCTAAGTCTCTTGATTCCAATGATTGCTGGGCAAAAAAAGTATTCTCCTATGTCAGGAGTTTCCAAAAATATGGACAATTTTCCCATTCTATAATCTGCTGCAACTAACCCCTTTCAAAGTTAAAAAACCTCCATTTCATGTGGAATACTCCAGTGTTTTAGCTGGCATCTAGGAA
>JAOXNG010000021.1:104130578-104143277 GCA_028566535.1 Scolopax minor | reverse complement strand
ACATCCTACTTGAATCGACCCTCACTTCCAAAGGGCATCTCCAAAAAAGTTGCCAAGAACTAGGAATTCCTTCCCTGAGAGTTATTATTTTAACTGGAAACAAGCAATGCTCGACCGAAGTACATTTTCCCAGCCCTAGCAGCCAAACAGCACCTGAGAATCTGCCCTTTTACAGCCTTCTTTTGAAGACACTTTGTGTGTCACACGTGGCTTCAGAGCTACACCTCAGTGTACTTTCTGGATGACTCTCCTTTGGTCCCTAAGTGGGTCCCTAATCTGTTTTCCACCCGTCTGCCTAATCCTTTGGAGATCTGCACGAGCCTTCCCTCGTGCCCTGCCAAACCACTGCTTTGAGCCACGAGACAGGTGACTCCATACAAGAACCTCCTGCTTTAGCGAATACGTGATTGTACGCGAGTAAAGGAAATCAACAAACTCTCAAAAGTCAACTCTAATTCCTTTCTTTAGAACTTGATGGTAAGTTTGGTGAAGTCAAGAGAATGGATTGTTCTGCCTATCCAGAGACATCTGGATCAGGTCTTATCTCAGATCATCTGGGACTTCACAGAAACTTTCAAAAACCACTTGAAACAGAAGTCCTGGAAGATAACAACGACAGGAGGATCTGAACTGATCTGTGATGCCTCCCTTTGAGATGCAAGTCTTTGAAAAATCTAAAGTAAAATCCTGAACTACATTTACAAACACACAGATCAAAGAGAACTGTTGTCATAGGAGAATTACTCTTTTTTCAAGTATTAATAGTATTATAACTTGATGACACATGATGGCTGGCAACAGCTTGAGATGTTCAATATTTGGTATCTAATTTAGGTGCTTATAACTCCCCTCTGAAGGCACATAATTACATTGGGAACATGGGCTCCAAGAAGTCCACCAAAGCTTTCTAGCTTTGGTATGAGAACTGAAGACCAAGAGCTGCCTTCTAACATTACTTTCATCCATCACCTGAATTTTCTTTTCTGATTAGCAGACAGGACCTCCGATATTTGCCTTGGATCAGTCCTGAAGAAAACGCTTATCATTTAGCATTGTTAATTAACATTTTGTAGATATACCTGCAATTTGTTATCCCACTAGGACATTTATGATGCCCTTTCAGAAGCAGACTGTCCTTTGCTGTTAACATGTAGCCGATATAATAGCCAAAGAGCCATGCAATTAACTTCTCCGTAGGCTGAAATTTAAACCAGCAATTACTTCTATAATTCACTTAGCAGAGCATCAGGCACCTTTGCTCAGAAAGCTTTCCAAATGTACTCCAAATACAGCCAACTGAGCTTTGAGAACACAATAAACCAGTTGCTCTATTTCACTGCTCAGTGATAAACATTACTTAAGGTCTAACTCAAATTTCTACTTTGGAAATAGAAGAGTCTTTGAAAAAAAAAGTTAGCTCAAGTCAAACTTGAGGTTCCTTTACACTGCCAGACGTGTATAGGGAGCTCTGATGTAAATGTGAATTACATCCCTAACATGATTACTACCTGGTATAAGTTAGTTAAAGCCAATAATCTCCAACTTGCTGTGCTATTTATACCAACTAAAAGCCCAGTGTCTTCTCTTGCTCCTAGAGTACAAAGCTCGCTCACTTTTAAGCATCCTATTGATGATAATATATCTAGATGTTCCAACACCACCACCAAACAGCTGCAGCCAGGGACAGTGTTTATTTTAGAAGATAACCTTTCAAAAAAGAAAAAAAAAATTAAAAAGCAAGTTCTAGTGTTCCCCTAAAACATGTTTGAGAAAATTTATATTTTCTTCTTCAATGTCTGCGTTTGTCTCTATGTAAATTTACTCCAGTGTGCAGGCAAAAACTGAAGCCATATACCCTCTGTTTTCACCAGGGTTGCCAGTGTTTGTTGGGTGAATGATGAATCCCATTGACGTGCAACATCCCACTGCCTCTGTCTATCCCAGCTCTGCTTCCCACACCTATCAGAATAGGATCAGGAGCAGAATCCACTGACATTCTCATTTCTCCCTTCCACAGTGTGCATGGGTCAGCTTTTATTGAGAAACATTTCCATAACAATCCAACGAGACTCTTACCTCATTTGTTTGCAATGAAAGAGTTAATATCTGTGACCCAAATATGGAGACCCATTTTAAACTTGCTGAAAATTGCTTTTTAATCCTAGCTCTCGAGGATTTCCTTTGAAACCATCTGCCATGCACGCTGGGTACTCTTTTTCTGTATATATGCAGGATTACTGTAATATGGATTCTTTTGTGTAACTTAATACATTTCAGCATATAAAAAAATTAGTTGAAATTTCCATTCTTCTTTGATTTCAACTGTATACCATAAAAATGACTGTAAAAGTCAAAATCAGTGACAAGCTCATAGCAAAACCAACACCCATATTTATTTTATTTATTGCAGTATTTACATTGCTATTCTAATATATTTAGTCAGTCTAACACTGGATGGGATTTAAGCAAATAGTTATGAGTCATTTAACTAATATAACTTACGCACATGCTTAAAATCAAGCTCAAGCATTTTCCTGGACAGGAATGGATTTAAGCATGTGATTTCCCAAATAGACCATAGTTTGAAGATTGTAAAACACAATTAACGTCATGATAAATAGAGATCAGAAAAGATTTACAAATAGTATTTCAAGTCTATTGTTCAGGTTTTTTCTATTTTCTTGCTATGAACCTTGTATTTTTAGACTACAAATACAATAAAGCCACATTCATAAAATATACTGAATCTTAAAATCAGCACATGCAACCATATATATTTTAACAATCATTCAAAACATAAAACAAAGAAAATATATTGCTTCCTATCAAAATAGTCACAGCCAGAACTATTGAAATAGTAAACATTCAGCAAAATAGATATATAATCAATTTAGTGGATCCCAACACAATTATCAATCATTTTCAATGTGGAATACTTTTTAAAAATGGTGATTTGCCTGCAAACATTCTGAGAACAGAAAATAGGGGAAATTGTTAAACTAAGCGACGGAGGAATCATGGAAATGAAAATGAACATGTACGAGCCAGATTATCCACAGTCCCTGTGTGGGTGAACAAAGACAAGCAAGTATGGACAGGTCAGAAAGAAAAAGTTCACATTTCCTATTCCGTGAACTTAATATAACAATCTCTTCAAAGGTCTGTTGAGGAATATCTGCTCCGTCGTTGCTCTTTTCATGTAATGTGGTATCCTTTGTGGTTTCCTCTTCCTGTAAAAATAAAAGAGAAACATACCCTCACTGCTTCTCAGTGAACTTTCAGTTGGTATTTATACTCTTGGTGCCATTACGATAAACAGAAAAACAAACAAACAAACAAACAAACAAAGAGCAGCAAAGATTCAGGAGTTTACTGACTACTGGTAGCTCTGATTTTATACTTTCCATGACCAAGAAACCAAATAATTCTATAGCCAACTCTTCTGCTTTTCCACTATCTACCTCAGCAATATCCCCTCCATATTCCCTTCTTCAAACTCTATGCATTGTCCCATTCCTCTTCCCCATGTACCTCACAGCTTCAGCATGCACTCAGCTGTACCTTTTCTAGCTTTTCCTTTGAGCCTGGGTCATCTCAAAGGTCCATTTATTTGGTTTCTGCTTAGATCATCTGTCACCTCCTGCATTCTCACAAGACTTCAACAAATTCTGGCACCATCTTCAACATTTTATCAGGGAAATAAAAATATTAAGGGATGTTTATAGCCTATGGGTAATGGAATTTCTTCAGGCCTATTCCTGCTCTCCATCCAGGATAAAGACCTGAAGCTCCACAGAACAGCTTCCTACCTCACCACCAAAAGTCCTGAAGGGAACAGAAGGCTATACATGAAATTATCTCTACCTACTGCATCCGTCACCATCAACCTCACTGAGCTGCTGTAAACAATAATAAATTCTTTAAACAATAACTGCATACTGTCCTGTTCCATCCTCCACAAACAGTGACAATACAGGAATGAAGGAAGGAATTTTGTCTTCAAGGTAGAGGAGTAGGTGTTGATAAAATCAATGTAGTATCCAACCAATGTCTTAGAGCATAGGATTTTTAATGCAATTGTTATAATTGGAAAAAACACTGACAGTGATCCAAAAGCCACTCAAAACTTGTCCAGTAAAGGTTTCAGTTAAACTTTTAAGTCATCTAGTTGGAAAGATATTTGAACATTTTAAAGCAGCTTGGGGATCATTCACAAGTAACTTCAGTTACGTATGCATGAAAACAATCTGACACTCATAATTTTAGTTCAAAATATGGTAAAAACCAGTTGTTTCCAGTGAATAATTTTTTCAACTATTGGACAGGAGACATGTCAAGTGACAGCATGTCACTCTGCACTGAAAGCATCCGTGAAAAGGTCTACCACTGGCTGAGAACAGAAAGGTCCAAAAGAGCCAACCATGGCAATTCCAGTGTGCATCAGGGATCCCACTGCCTCCAGGGGCACTCTCACCCCTCATGAGGACCCAGAAGGTCCACAGCTGCATAAGGCTATGTGCAGGGTCAGAACCTGTTTGGTTTATTGAGCTGTATCAGCTGCCTGAACACCATCTCACCCTCCAGTCCAGGGACTGGTGACTGAGCCAGATGGAAGCAATTTCTCTGCCAGATCTGCCCCATGGGCCATGTTTTGAACTATGCAGATTTAGTTTTACAATGTTTAGAGCCCCACTCTCTACACAGTAAAGATTAATGAAGATTTGACCATAAGCTTAAACTCCATGTTTCTTCTAGTTATTTATAACACATCTATCAATGGGAGTGTTTTGAAAGGAGGAATCTTAGCTTTCTTTTTGTTATAATCCATAGTAGAAATTTTCTAAGTTTCAAATGTACAAAGAGTGTCCACATCTAATTCTGGTAGCTTTAGGGAGTTCCCCATCTGGGACAAATCCAGGCTCATCTCTCTTTGCAGCATATCCAGGCTCATTTCTACTGGGGGTCCCTGAAGTTTTCCAGCATCCCTAGCCATGACACAGACCCATTTGGGACTCCTGCCTTCAGGCTGGCCGTACTGTAGCTTACATAGTTCCTGGGGTAGACCTGCCAGAAACATAGTTTCTCTTGGAATCTTGCCTTGGATTCGGCAAAACTTTATCAAACCCAAGCTGTTTTGAATGAAATATTTCACACTCAACCAACTGGCATTTTTCAGCAAACTTTGCTTCAGCAGAAAATTTATGTACCGATTCTATCTATTAACAAAACATCAGGTCTTTGGGTATGCTAAAATAATGCCATGCAAGTTATGGAAGTGTTAAACATCTATTGTAAAAACATAAGCACCAATTTGCTATCTGGATTTATTTAATAATCATTATACATGATGTTACATCTCCAGAAATAATTAATATTCAGATCCAATGTATAATTGCTTCTCCAGTTTTTGTAATATGAAATTTTCTTGTCCTGGTGGATGGCAGCTGAATTTGGAGCCTCCACTTCAAAGGAATCCACCTACGTGATGGGGAGAAATGTGCATGGTACCCAGCATGGGGATGACAGATCAAAAGTTAATTGGAAGAGTGATAGGTGAGATAGTAATTGCCTCAGACACTGCCTCCAGGCACTGTGCTCCTAGGGAGTTTGAAGGCTCATCTGCCTCAGTTTTCAGGATCATCCAGGAGCAGTTTTCTGCACTTATGGTAAAATGACTGAAATCACGTCCTCGATATCCGTAAGCTGATCAATGAAACCAACAACCAGTAACAGAATTACAGGAAGGAAGAAGCTGTCAGGAACATGTTATCCCCAGTTTTATGCACTTTCGATATTTGTTTCATCAGTATTAGGAGTGAGTTTGCAATAATGGGAATTTTGCAAATAGTGGGGAAAGATGGCCTGATCTGAAGCCTTACCAATGCCTTGATAACATGGCAGACATTTAAAGAATATGAAACTATAATCAGCTACAGATTATGTTCTGCCTGCACTAAAATCAAGCACTATTGTATGCTAAATAAATATTTTAAATAGGATGCTTTTTTTTATGGATGATTCACTGTCTCTTGATATTTACAGCATTTATAAAACGCTAAACAATATACATTAACCAGAACATTTGTCTGATCTTTCACCATTCCATTTGTTTTATTACTCATATAAAACATGATTCTCTGGGCAATTTAGATGAGCAAAGAGTGTGAAATCCTGCTGACCACATATCACTTCCTTCCATATCTGAGATATTTCTCTCTGGAGTGGTAGGTCTCAATACTCCTATGCAGTAGATGAACATGAAAAATTTTTTGACCTGTTTATCAATGTGCTTTTGTAGCAATCCTCAGAACAAAGCAAAAGAAAACAAAATAGATAAAGAAGCTAAAAACATTGGTGTGCTGGCTCAGTGAACTGAAATTGAACTGAGATCTAATACATGCAATTTATTTAAAAATTTTTAGGGTAGAAAGCTAGAAATGTAGTCAAAATTAAATTTGCTTCCTGAAGGGTAAGAGGGAACGTAGCCAATACCATCCTGCTATGGGAAAAAAGATAAAATTCATGAAAGAATTGGGAAGAATAATTATTTCTGAAATTCCTGGGTTAGTTGGCAGAGGTTATTGTGTGAAGTGGTGCAACTGCTGGAGGTTTTGCTAACCTCGCTTTTCCCAAGAAAAACAAGCAGCAAGGCTTCAATATTTTGCAGTCTGTTGTCCTACATAACTGCCTTATTTTCCTATGCCTAAAGATAGCTAAGATAGGAAGAAAAACCACCAATATTTTATTTAAATTATGTCAAAAAACCACACCAAATGAGAGTGAACAATAACAGTAACATTCAGTAAACATACCCAGAAAAGACTTAGTGCTACATGCTTCTTTGTGCTATGCACTGCACTTTCCAGAGACAATCCTTGTCCATTTTAGCTTTTTGGGCTGGTGAGCCTTAATTAGTGAGAAGGAGTGACTGAATGGCTTGTAACATCTGTTTTCTTTTCTAAGCCAAGTGATTCTTTCCAAAGACATGTGAAATGAGTGGTTCCTCCATGGCAGAAACAGAGTCAGCCAGTGAAATGCTCTGGTTAGGCAAAGGGCTGGGTAATGTTGTGGCAAATGCTGGTTCTGAGGGACCATCACGAGAGTGGCGTTGCCAGCACTGTCAGCTGTGAGGTGCTCCTGTAGGGTACCATCAGTTCAGCAAACAACCTGAGCCCTGAACTTGCAATCCCCATGACTTCTTATGAGTTCAACAGGGCAAAATTCTGCATTACTGCACATGGCCAGCTGAAGGTCATAGGGATTGGGGGCTTCCCTTATCCAAGCTGGGCCCACCCACTGATCTGTCCATATCATTAAATTGCTAATATCATCCATAGCACAAAATTCATTTGAGCCAAATTGCATGCCAGTGGAGGTAACAGGGACCAGGCAATGAGAAGATTGCATTCGGATGTCTTGTTTTCAATGTATGACAGAGATTAGTTGTATTAGAAGTGCTAAGGGTCCCAATGCTAGGAGGCTGTCCCTTGCTCAAATTTTTGACTGTATAGGCCCAAGCTGTGAGTAGAACCCTGACTAAGGTTTGATCCAAAGAATTTGTCTTGGTGATCCATGCCAAAGTTCTTCATGATAAAAATTACACGGGGAAAAGCAATGGCAGAATTTGAATTTCTAAGGGCAGAAGAGTTTGTTATGGGTGCTTTTGCACCTTTGCATGACAACCATCAAAAGGCAAAGATTTAAGTCAAATTTTTCAAAAAATGATTTGATTATTTTAGGGAAAAATAGGTTTTGTCACAGATACATGAGTATGTATCTGATGTCACTGTTTTGTGCAGATTGCAAAGATTACAGCTGAATAAGGTTTTTTTTTAAGTGGACATGCAAAGAATATCATACAGACAGTATACTTCAAAAATACAACACAGGTCACTGTCTTTCCAGAGGTGATATTGTTTAGAAAGTCTGAAACAATAATAACTTATAAAAGTAAAGGCTATTCTTGTAAATTATCCCAGTGGCTCTTGTTGTCTGACATGATCTCTGTCTGACAGTATTTAAACAGACTTTCTAAGAATTCTATTGCATGTTTCTAGTTTTGTTCTTTTCTGATACATTTTGCTCAGAGATGAGATAATGCCATACAATAATCTCGGTCATTGAAATAGCAGAAGACCTTCGGATTATTTCAAAACTACTTCTCATCACTGAGGTTACCCCCTATTTCTGCCCAACATTCACAGACATTGGCCAAAAGTCTCCTGCAAGTTCACCCTCTAGATGGCTGTGCCAGATAGATATCCAGGTATAAAAGCAAACAACTTTAAATAGAACTTCTACCTTTACATGGGATAGCTAGATAATGAAATTATATTTCCATCATTAAAACTTATCTATCCATTATGGGTTGCCATATGGAAAAGCTCATCTTCTGTGGGGATGGATGGATGGTTAAGAACTTAACATTTCTTGACCGATGCCCAAAGCCTTGGTAGCTCTTGATTTTGCAAAGTGTTGCCAAGCCCAGAAAACAAAACAAAACATTTTCCTGAAATATAGCTTAATAGATCCTCCTTGAGTTTAAATTAATGTATCCACAAAGCCAATGTTCCAACAAGGGTACACAACAGTGTTCACAATTTGATATGCTCTTAGTGAACTCCAGAAATTACTCAGGATTAGGAATTCAGTCAGACATTTCTCTGGCCATACTGTGATATATCAGGTCTAGACATTGACATAGAGGCCAGGTCTGCACAATAAATTCTGGCTTGCCAAAATTAGGTGTTGTGACAAAGTGTGATTGTCAGAACTATGGCAACACAAACTGCTAGTGTATACATAGTTTTCTAGGAAAACTTTGCATGTGCCCAGATAGTGTCTGAAATTTAGGGGAGGGGGCACAAACTGAGCCAGAAAAATCATAGTTTTGCCAATCTAAAATAGATGGCTCACATTCATTCTGAGAATATATATCAGGTGAGGCACTAGGAAACTTTCCAAAGGCAGACCTTTCCTTAATTTGTAAACATTTTCATTAGAAAGTGAGCATGTCTCAAAGACTTGGTTTGTGTAGTTTTTCCAAAGTCAGGAAAATTCATTAGGTCAACATTTCTTTGAAAAGTTGACTTTCCACCTCCTCTTACCCTCATATATTATCTGTAAAATGTGGATTATACTATGTTCCTACTTGACGGGAGTGTTGGGTGTATATATATATATGTATGTATATGTTTATTGAAAAGTTGAGTTTCTCAGGTACCTTAAGCTCACAGAGCTTTTCCTGGAAACAGGAACACTTTTTTTTTTTTTTTAATTCAAGTTCTATGAGAAAACACATTTTTTGACAAGTCTTCTTTTTTTTGACTCAGAGGNNNTCTTCCAAACATTTTCAGACATGGGGAGGAAGGTGGGTTCAGGAATCTGACATGTCAAGATGATCTATCATTTTTCACTTATTATATACAATGTAGAAAAGAAAAATCTGTCCCAAACTTGCATAAATCTTCAAAGTATTAAATGAGAACACAATGTTAGCTTGATTTAGCTACCATCTCTGTGAAAATCTGAAATTCCATTCCTTTTTAACTATAGCCTAAGTATTAACAGAAGAATATACACCTAGAAAAACTACTGTTTCTGTAATTTATCAGGAAAAAAAAAAAAAAACTTATTTCAAAATTAGAAAGAAACACATGTGAGAAGAAGAACATATTTGGACCCTAAAATAAGACTCCAGAAACAGTAAATCAAGACTTGGTCTTGTCTCTGGAAAACAGCAGAGTTTTTGAGATCCTCATTTGCCAATGCTTTAGCAGCTCCTG
Organism: Scolopax minor; assembly: GCA_028566535.1. NCBI lineage: Eukaryota > Metazoa > Chordata > Aves > Charadriiformes > Scolopacidae > Scolopax > Scolopax minor. The sequence continues at coordinate 104,133,492 of JAOXNG010000021.1, read as the reverse complement.
GTTTTTAGGAGACTGTCCCAATAGCAGCATCATTATGCTACTGTCATATGGGGGGTGTACAACTGGGAGATCAGGGATACAGTGCAACCCCCAGAGAGGAGGTGTAGTTGATCACTTAAGTACTTCTCTGAGTCTTGCCTTGTGTTTTAAAGTGAAAACACTGAGTAGATTACGTCTTGATGGAGGAGTACCACATGAACTAACCAATGAACACCTTGACTCCTGAAATACAGGTGCATAGTCATTCACATTCAGCTTCAGACAGTGATAATGGCCCACCAGGAGTCATCAAACTCTTGCAGTGTGTATTCTTACCCTGACCAATTTGTAAGGCAAAATATGATTACTTATTTTGGTGTAAGCTAAATAGCCTAGCTATGCAATCAACTTGTCCAAAAAGCATATGCAGTAAGATTTAGGGTGTTTGAGGTAATCAATGGTAACTTGGTAAGACACTGTAACTCACATTTGCTCATGGAATCATCTTTTATTTCTGCTCTTACACTTTCTACTTTCAAAATTTTTCTATCAGGCAGCCTATAGAATGGTAAGCAGGAACACTTCCATTTACTGTGGATCAAGAGTTAATTACACTGGAAAATAAAGAGCCTAAATCTGTTCGAAGTAGTTCTATTTCCATCAGGAGCTGCTCATGGACATCTAGAAAGGATAAAACACCGAGGCATGGACTGAACTATGTGTGAACATTGAATCTTCCATGAATCTTCAATGAATCTTCAATGAAGTGAATCTTCAGAATATAAACTTCTCAAACCAAAGTTTATATTTCCAACCTTTTATTTCTTGACCATGACAAAATTTTTTCTCTGTGAGTTACTCTTGTCTCTTTAGGAATGCATTCATACCTTTGGCCTCTTAACAGCCTATGGCTACTGGTTCCATCACTTTAAAAGGCACCAAAAGGTATTTCCATCAATTTGATTTACAGCTGCTGCTGTATAGTAGCACTAAGTATCCCTCTTCTGTGATGAGAGATATTAAACAATCATGGGGTTTTATGCCTGGAGTATCAAGGATGAATTCAATTTCACAGCCCTTTTCTGAAAATGGATGAGTGAAGATGGTGATTGAAGAGAACAGATTTATTCAAGTCCCTGGTATAAATTGTCACATTATATTTCCTGAACTATATTCAGGAAATGACCTTCAGGACAATTAGCAGAGCAACTTCAGAAGTTTTCAGATTGCTTTAATGGATATGCCATTCAACTAATATTAACATTTTAAGATACTGTATTTATTATGATGGAAACACCTTGGAGTTTTCCTCTCATTAAAAACTGAAGAACAGCTAATCAAATTACATTATTGTGCCAGGGCAACTGTATGAAGGTAGATCCTTTTATTGAAGACAACTTTCTGTCTATAGGTACAAAAAAAAATGTATTGAGGAAGGAAAGAATAAAGTGCTGTATCACTCTAGCCAAAGCAATAGACTCCTGATGTTAATACACCTTCAGATATGCAGTGGATTAGCCTTGGCTAAGGCCAAACATCCCCCAGCTGCCCCCTTGCTCCTCTTGCTTAATGGGACAGGATGAAAATAGGCCAAGAAAGCTTATGCATTAAGAAATCATTATTGTTGCTGGCAAACAAACTCTTCTAGTGGAAAATTAATAAATTTGTTTATTGCTAATTACAATGGATTCAGATAGTGAAAAATGAAAAGACAAACTTTAGAACAACATCTTTCCTCACTGCTTTTCCAGACTTTATTTCACTCCTTCACTCATGTTTTATTTCCCTCTAATCTCTTTTTTTTCTGTTTCTGTCTTTTCCTTTTACTTTATTATTAGAAGTCATAGTTTTATATCTTATTTGTTACCTTGAAACACATTTTATTTTTAAGTAGACAGCAGTGCAACCTCCCTTCAGCAAACATTTTAGACAAAGTGATTTTCTAACACATTTATTACCCTTCAGCCACTAGAATTACCAGAACAGAGAAAACAGACAAGTGTTTGCTCTGTAAATCTTTTTTGTTGTTATTTCTGGAGCTGGTCTAAAAGTAGAAATAATTCTCTGTGAAAAATATAGCTGAATATTATTCCTGGTTTTAAAGATTCTAAACCTTTTTCAAAATGACATGAAAGTAGTAAAAATAACAAATTAATTAAATGCAAAATGTAACAGATTAGTGATGCTAAAATTCACTGAAACCTCTCTATGTGCTGAAGTAATATCTGTGAAACACCTCTGTGAAATACTGTTTTCAAAGCTATTCATGGAGTATTTTATATGTACTGGTGAATTTATTTTGTATCCCAAAATCATTGACAAGTTCAGTACAATTATTATTATCTCACAGCAAGTTCAGTTTCAGTGAAGTGCTGACATTTTTTAGTTTGATGAACTTACCTACCTAAGCCTGCAACACTTGATAATTGATGCTGTTTAAAAGTAGCTTTGTAATGCTATTAAAATTAAGCATAGAAATTGATTGATCTAGTTCCAGCGTATTGTATCAATGGTAAATGACAGTAAAAGCTGTATTCTTTCCAGCTTTGCTTTCAAAGTTATATGCTTATGCCAACTACCCTGGTTTATGGAGTTCCACAAACTTATTTTGTTTCCATTGCCACCATATGTCTGGAATGATTTTCTTATATCTGATAACAAATCTTGCTTTGTTCAACAATTCTACAAAATATTTTTAAATTTTCTATCACTGCAGTGACACCTGGTGTTGAAAGCAAAGCTGTTAATAGCTCAAAGGCATAAGAGAATCCTTTTCATAGTATGGATTGTCTTAAGACCACCAACATCTGGGACTTTTCACCACCTGCCAACTTGGAATAGTAGAAAAGGGAAAGTGGAGAAGGAAAGAAAAATGTAGGGGGAAAGGGAAGGGAAGGGAAGGGAAGGGAAGGGAAGGGAAGGGAAGGGAAGGGAA
>JAOXNG010000021.1:104092267-104117222 GCA_028566535.1 Scolopax minor | reverse complement strand
GCTGTTGGGCCGCGGCGCCATGGCGGCGGTTCCTGCTGGTGCCGCCGGATGGCTGCGCCCTGCGGCTGCCGCCCGTCCGCCGAGCTGGCGCGGAGGCTGGGGCCGGCCGGGCGGTGACGGTGGATGTAGGGGGCAGGTGAGGGCCTGCCCCCGCCGGGGCTGTGGGCAGGGGATCCCGGGGGGGGCGGTGGGATAAACAGACGTGAGGAGTAAGGGCGGGTGGTGTTCCTGCTATCCTGTCCTCGGGCACCGCGCAGGGAAGGGCAGGGGCTTCTCCTGATACGGCTGTAAGTCTTTGCCTCAAGGGGAAAGACGCAGGGCATTGGAGGCGAAATCAAGCTAAAGTTAAGGGGATTTTGCCACTTCTGGTTAAAGAGTTTTAATTTCTATAGCCAACGAGGATATTTACGTTTAATATGAAATGTAGTCTGCATTTGGTGTAGTGGGTGCTGTAGATGGGTGTAGAAGCTGCTGGAAAAATTATTTGAATTTGCCACAAGTAACAAGTTATTTCTTTCCAATAGAAAGATGGAACTGTCTTCTGGAAAACTTGCTAGGTTTGCTGATGGATCTGCTGTTGTTCAGGTAAAAAAAAAAAAAGAAGTTTTGCAACTTCAAAATTTCTGGGTTTGAACATTCATTATTGGGACATCAGTCTACTAAAAGCATGTAGAGCCTCAAGTGGCAATTTAATCCCCAGTGAATGTAGAGCTGCCTGTTTTGTAGGGAAAAAAATTGTTTGACAAGCAAAAATAATGGAGTGAAGCATGGATTTATGTAGTTTTCTGCAAAGAATATTCTGGAGTTTTAATTTGTGAATAAGTTTGGGACTTCAGATGATATTTTGATTGCTGGTAAATCCAGTTTTGTTTTTTGTTTTTTGTTTTTTTCTAAATTCAGCTAGGTGACACAGCAGTGATGGTCACAGCAGTCAGTAAAACTAAGCCTACTGCATCTCAGTTTATGCCGTTAGTGGTAAGTACTAATGCCAAAATTAATTTTGTGATCATCAGTGCTAGCCTTAGCAGTAGTAATCATTAAATAGTGAAATTCAAGATACTCGGGGGAATTGGGAATGCAAGTGGCAGGCAACAGACCTTAGACTTCAGAGTAAAATGACTAGACCTGGTGGATGGCCTAGTCTGGTGGTGGAGCACTGGATGGTATACAGCTTGACTTTAGCAGGCTTCCCACAAAAGTCTTGTGAACTTTGCCATAACATCCATGTTTAGATGTTATTGGTTGGACTAGATGATCTTGAGAGGTCCCTTCCAACCTATGTGATTCCAACCTAGCTGTTATATTTTAGATGTGTGGGAAACTGGTTGGATTATGAGACTTGAAGTGTTGTGGTTATTAAGGGTAAATGATTCATGTTCTACCTTTAGGCTGAATAATAGTGAGTTCCTTGAGGTGCTGTTTTGGGTGATAGCCTGTTTCATGCTTATATTGGTGACCTGGAATTCCTGCTCATCAAATTTACAGATGATGCCAAATTCGGGGGTGCAGATGGCAGGCTCAGAAGCCAGGTTGCCACCTGGAGGGGAGGGTCTAGGGCCTGGAGGAATGGGCTGAAAAGAACCATATGAAATTCTTTGAGGACAACACAAAGTCCTGAGCTTGGGGTGCCCTAGTACCCTCCAACAGTTCAGGCTGGGGACTGATTGGCTGAACAATCTGTATAGGAGAGGAGGGTCCATTTGGGCATCATTACAGAGCCTTAAGTCATATAATCTGAATTCAGAGTTGACTGTGCTCTGAGCAAGAAATCGGACTTTAGACCTTATGAGGTGTCCCCACTAACCTGAATGATCCTGTGGCTCTGAAAGCAGTAACCTGTTGTCTTTAGGAATCCCCATTTTGTTTTTAAAAGGTTGACTATCGTCAGAAAGCTGCGGCAGCAGGAAGAATTCCTACAAACTATCTAAGAAGAGAACTTGGTTCTACGGATAAAGAAATTCTTACAAGCAGAGTAATAGGTAGGCTGAAACATTTTACTTACAATGTATTTTAAATATTTTGTAATGTCCTCATGAATGTTTGAAAAGATGGTAATTTCTAACTGCTTGCAGACTTGATTACTGCAGAAATAACGTCGGAAGAAAACAAACTTAGATTTTCTTGTTTATCAGTACTGATATTTAAAATACTGTATCAACTGGGGCTATGTACATATCCCTTTACATATAAACCTGGATCTTCTGAAATCTTGTTGTTAGCTTTGTTGATATTATTGTATTTAAGATCTCATCTGAACTGCAGAGATGTCACCTCTGCAGTCACGTATCTCTCTGCAGAGGTGGAAGAGACAACCCAACTAAATTCTGAAATTCAAAGAGGCAGACTTACTGATTGGTATATACTCATTCTCTCCCTCTTGATTCTGCTTGAAAAGTCATCTCTGTCATGGTTATTTGCATTTGCACTTCAAACTGAAATAAAAAAATAAAGTTAGCAAGAAAACTACTCATCATGGATATAATGCAGCAATTTGAACATACCTGCTTTTGTTGCTTTTCTCTGTTTGAGGACTGTGTCCATTAATTGAGAATACTTCTAGTGAAATACTATTTAATAGAATATTTGTATCCTAAAGTGATTCTTTCCATGTTTTTACCTTGTGTTATCTGACAGTGAGTATGCTTACTCAAATATCTCTTATATTAATCCGAGTCCTATTGAAATTTTAGAGTTGATTACATTTTATGCTGAATTTCCTTCCGAATTCTCGGTCTTTTTTGTTTGTTTGGGTTTTTCATTTAAAGCGTTTTGTCAGTTTCTTGTGGAGTTATTACAAGACAAACTGAATACTGGCTACCGAAAACCAATTACTGTTTAGATTTCAAATATTTCTTTTGCAGATCGGTCAATCAGACCACTCTTTCCAGTAGGCTACTTTTATGATACACAGGTATGTCATGCTCACTGTCCTTAACTATAGCTACCTTCACAATGGAAAACATAGGTACAGCCAATGAAAATTTCATATGATATAGGCACATGTGATATAAACATATGGTATGTTTAAAGCAAAGCAGTTTTCATTAGCGTCCAGGAGGGGTCTACACTTTGAAGAACAGTCTAACAGTGTAATGCTGCTTTTTAGTTTGTTGTCTCCTTGTCTTATGTTATTTTAATTACATGCTAGTTTTCAAATTTTGTTGTAAAGATACAGGAACAAAACTCAAATATTCTCTGTACAACAGAGGAAAGAAAGGCTAATAGTGTATGTTACATGATACGATACAATATTATACATTAGCAGGGGCTTTTTTGTGAGCTTTCTAGTTTAAATACCCGAATAAATTTTCATTTGTAATATAGGCTTGTATAAATACATAGCATGTTTTATTTTGTTGTCCTTAGCTGTGTATTGACAACTATTAAAAAGGTATAGGTCAAAACTATTCATTGTCTTTTATCTTATGCCAGATCCTTTGTAATCTTTTAGCAGTAGATGGTGTCAATGATCCTGATGTTCTAGCAATCAATGGAGGTAAGAGCACCGATAAAAAATAATGCGTGTGTGTGATTTAATGTGATCCAGTTTTTCTAAAACAAATTTTTATCTCTGGGTTCTAGCTTCTGCAGCGCTTGCGTTATCTGATATCCCTTGGAATGGTCCTATTGGTAAGTAAATATTTTTAAATGATGGGTGATTTGAACATAATGAAAGACTTAGACCACAGTTCATGCTGTTTTGTTTTTTTTCTTTAACAAGGACCTGAATTTAAAGTCCACTATCTTTTGTTTCAAGTTGAATTGTTGAAAATAAATTTACAAGAGATAGAATTATTGCACTTCAAAACATTATATTTCCTGGACTAAATATAATTCTGGAAGGATTTATAATCAGAAATAGTATAGAGACCAAAAACTATTTTTATTTTTTTTATTTAGAGAAACTTAGTCCTGAAAAGCATTGTTTAGAAAATAGATGGATAAGAATACTTTTTCTTCAGGAACTCAAGAAGAGCTTTACATCTTTTGAATGTATTATGGGAAGAGAAATGTTTTAGCCAAGAACAAATATTTGGCTGTATTTTCCTTTTACCTGCCTCTCTTATAGAAAACATATATGCTGAAACGACTGAACCCCCCCCGATGTACCTACAGCCTTATGTATGATACTACTTGCCATTATATGCCCTACCCAGCAATACCACAATAGATAATTTTGCCGTACAGCTTTGTTCTTAATATATAGCTAACATGCTAATATTTTAAAACAAATCCATAGCTTTGATTTATTGTTTTTAGATATGTAATTTTCAAAGTAAAATGATGCCTTAAAGAACTTCTTATTAGAATAATAATAATTTTCTGGAGTTTCTTTGTAGGTGCGGTAAGGGTAGGACTGGTTGATGGGGAAGCTATTATCAATCCAACTCGAAAACAGATGTCTTCCAGTGCTTTAAATTTAGTTGTTGCTGCAGCTCCTCAAAATCAAGTTGGTAAGTAAGTTACTTATTAATATCTGCATGTTTGAAAATCACGTAGAAGCTTCTTTGCAGGTATTTTCCTAATCTTTAAAATTTGTGTTTTTACCCAATAGTAGGAGTAAACAATAGTGATAGGATGGGTAACAATTAATTAGCTAAAGTAAATTCCATTATATTTATGCAGTTTAATGTTAATCTGTATTTCTCAATTGAGTTAGATTGCTATGGAAGAATAAAATAGTAATTTTGTTTATTTTTAACTTTCTCTTGATAGTTATGTTGGAAGCAACTGCTGAGAATATATTGCAACAGGATTTCTGTCATGCCATCAAAGTAGGCTGGATTCTCTCTATGGGACATGCTGAAACAGGCACTGGGGGGAGAAGAATAATGTGCCTTCAGAACTGATTCATTTAATTAACAACTGAGGATACTCTAGGAGCAAAGATAGGCTAGGATGAAATCTGGCTTTAAATACTGATGAACTGTGACTAACTCAGGCAAAAAGCAGCTCAACGACAACAGCAGAACTGATTTCAAACCTGGTTTGAGCCAGGTCCAAAATAAGTGGCTTGATCTTACACCTCATTACTTGATACATGTCTTTGTTGATCCCTACATTAATGGAAAGGCAGTTTTTTTGCTCCCTTTTGATTCTGAATTTTTCTGGCTTCAGAAAAATTGAAGAGTTTCATGGGAGAGAAGAAAACTGTATGTCTCGGCGCCGGGAGAGGGTGCGGGTCCTGCATTTCTGAGGAATCACAGTGAAAGAGACAATTTTCATCAGAGCTGGGAACTTGAACATACATCCTGGTAGGAAAGCAGCAGGCAGCTGAAGTGCTACAGCACCATCTTCTGGAAGTTAGAAATTTCTGAATTTCTACAACCAATTTAATATGTACTCATACAGACAGATGAAAGTTAATGGTCAAAACTTGGGGTGAATTTAGTATATTTTTCTTTACAAAAGTGCTTAAACAAAATATTAATAAAACAAATAAAATAAAACAAAATAATAAAAACTATTCCCATGATTTATAATCTTTGCAGACATCTTTTTCCACATAGGAGATTATTGTCATTGGGCAGTAAGTACTCCTTAAATTCAAGCATTTGATACTAAATCATGAGAGTCAAAACATTTCACAGCAAAGTTGGTTAGAAATTATCCTCAAACAAAAAGAATTTGGTTAGTTTTTAATTGTCTATGGTGAGATGAATAATAATAAAAGTATCTAATTAATTATGCAAAAAGGTTAAAAGTAGTCTTTAGATTTTGAGAATTTTTTAATTTTTCAAGTCCTGCTCTCCTAGAATCATCTTTATAATCTGAAATTATAAATAAGCCTTTTTAAACAAATGTGATAGTTAATGTGTAAACATGTATTTTAAAAACAAAATACAAGTGATACATTATTTTTCTGCCAAAAGGGTTTGTGATGATTTCCTCCCAAATATCTACCAAAATATTTTTAGTTGCATTGGTCTATGCAAGATTTTTTCCTGAAATCAAAGGTTTTCTTTCATGTGAAGAGAGCAACTTCCCACTCCTGCTGAGGACATGACTTACTGACTAAACATGCTAAACATGCCCTGTTCATCTCCCATTCCGACTTAGACCCTGTTCTCGGTGTGAATTACTCATAGCTCTTCCCAACTACTGTTGGACTATCTACCTGTAGTAGCATTGACTCCTACAGCATATAGACTGGTAGAGAACACAAGCCATCATCTAAGAAGACCTGAATGAGGCAATTGACAGGCAGGATTTAGTATTTCAGCTCTGTTTTCCAGTTCAAATATTTTATGTTGGGATAATACCTTCTTTTTCTCTATTTTTGTTCCATATTAATCTTGTCTGAAGATAGGTGGACCCCACTTCAAAAAAACAAAAATGTGACAAATATTCAATTAAAGAAGTCAAATTTAAGTGATGCCCTGCATGAAATAATAATTCAGAGAGCCTTGGAGAGGGGTATCTTTTGCTACAACTCGCTTCAGCATAACAGGTACTCAACAGATCTCAATAGACTTTACAACAATTTATCCTCATGTACCACTGCTGTGGCGTATTTTCGTTTTTTAGCCTGAATTCTTCCCTCTTTTCTGCCTGCTCTCTGCAAGAAGCCATGTCTTGTTGAGACACATCCAGAAACAGCTTATGTTTTTGCCATATTCAGATTTCTGTTTTAAATTTACAGTGTGAAACCTATCAGCCAAGTTTGGCAGTTTTGGGCAGATCGCTCCATCCTGCAGCAGCACTGCTCCTTGCAACGGCGCTTCCAGGCTCCCCCCAGGCGGGCTCCAGCCAGGCAGACCCCGGGCATAACGCCTGGCAACGCACTGCTGCAAAGCATCCACCCTGTCTGCAAAATCTGTGAATAATGCCGCGTGTTCTTCAATGCCACTGGCACCCTGTCTGTAAGCGCTGCGCGTTCCTTCTGCAGAGTGCCTCCTGTAGCGCCTGCCTTGCTGTTATGGCTCTTTTTAATGTGCCAGCTTGGAATATTGTCTGGGTGCACCTCCTTACAGCCAGTGAACAGCCACAGAATCACAGCATGGTAGAGGTTGGAAGGGACACCTAGAGATCATCTAGATCATCAACCACCCTGCCAAAGCTGGTTCACTAAGAGCAGATTGGACAGTGTTGCATCCAGGAGTGTTTTAAATATCTCCAGAGAAGGATACTCCACAACCTCTCTGGGCAGCCTGTTCCAGTTCTCTGTCACCCTCAAAGCAAAGAAGCTTTTCCTCACATTGAGATGGAATTTCTTGTGTTCTAGTTTGCGTCCATTGCCCCTTGTCCTGTCACTGGAAACCACCGAAAAGAGTCTTATTCCCCTGAATGACACCTCAGAGGAGGAAGGGCTTTCAAACTTTACTCCTCTGTGCATTTCTGATCCCAGTTAATTCCACCACGAGAGGAACTAGAAGTCAGCACACAGAGGGTTAATACAATAGTGCATTCAATGTGGAAAGTAAGTTTCTGTGTAAACAAATAATGAAAAAAATCACATTTAAAAATAGCATTTAGCATAGGGTTTTCCAAAATTATTTCAAGAGTGAATCATAACCAAACATTGAAGTCCTATTCCACTTAAAAAAACCCACAGAATCATAGAATGATCCCAAAATAGGATTAGAAAGGATCTCAAAAACCTACTGCTGTGTGATGAGATCAGTTATTTTGTAATTATAGATATATACCATACCTATGCTTCCTAACCTCCAATTAGCCTCATCCACTGGTTCACTAGTTTTATTTTCATAAGCTTTCCCAATGTATGACATGAATGTCTCCTGGTTTAGTTCAATTCCCTTGTTTTTCAGAATATCCCTACTGGATATGAAAAACACACTATCCCTTTCTTCTCTGCATCAGCTTTCTACATACTTGAAGCCTGGTATTTCATTTTCCTCTGGGTTTCTCTTCTTTGAGTTGCTTTTCCTTCCCCTTTCACTATTTATGTCAATATTTCCTCATGTTTCATACATTTTAGGCCTCTCATTAAGCTTTCAGACTCTACCTGGCCCACATATTTGTTGTAGTACGGTGCTTGGAAGTATGGTACTCAAAACTAGCTGTGGTGGTCCAGCTGAGCCTTTACCAGCCAAGCAGAAAACTTGAGTTAGAGATTCTTATGCCTTGTCTTTTTTCTTTTCTTTTTTTCAGATATGTAGATGTCTGCTTCTTTATATGCTCTTTTTGGCATTCTGTCATCAAATATACAATATATTTTATTATAATTAATAATCAAAATTCAAAAATAGATAAAAGCATACCCACCAGATTGAAATCCACAGTCTTCAGTTTTGCATGTGAGTGCTTCAAAGTCAAAGCACTTTTCCCCTTTAAACAGAGATTCAGTGCATGTCAAATATATTAAAGACTGACTTTGTGATGAATGTTACAGTCTAACAAAAAGCTAGAAACCAAATGGGCTGAGAATTTGGTTCTATTTAAAACAATGGCTCAAAGGATTTCTAAGCTAAAGAGTCATGCCAGCATCAGCTGTAGATTACATGTTTTTATGATTTTTGTGAAATTCCAGGAGAAAGAATGTTGAAACACTGCACATTTTACATATCAAAACCACCTGGACAGATGTTGCTTCAACTATTGACATTACATCATGACAACTGAAATAGCATTGCATAAATCTCTCTAAAACCCATCCTAAAGATCATAAATTACTTTTAAATTTGTGTAACACTGAAGTGTAAGATAGAGAATGCAGCATTGCTCCCTCAGATTTAGGGATGCATGGCACTTAGCCACAGCATTTTTAATACTCTCAATAATGACAAAGTACATACAGGTATGATGATGGCCTTGATTCATAACTCAGTTACATCTGACAATTTTAATATTTTATCTTTAAGTTTACTTGCAGTGTTTCTCATTCTCTACTTTGTGATAGTTGTAAAATGGACTTACTTTAAAACACAGTTTGAAATCACTTCCTGATCAGAAATATTTAAGGCACATGGAAACATATATTTTCACATCTAGACAACCAGGATGGAGATAGGTAAAAAACTAAAGACTTTCCCTAAAAAAATAGTTTTATGAACCTTACAGCCCACTATTTGCCTGATTTAGGAACAGCAGAGGAGGTACTGTATCATAACTGTTGTAAGGACCTTGCAACCTATAAGATTGGTAAATAGCAGGGCTATGGTGTGATCTATTAAAATAGACTGGGAAGAATATTCATTGGACATAGAGTGAGGGACACCTTTAAAATAAAAATGGCATGTCATTAGATGTGTAACTTATTTCCCCTTTCCTCTTTCCCTTGAAATTATTAGTCCACTAATTTCCTGCACTTATCCTGACAGTTGTGCTGCATGGAGCCTGCCCACAGAGGCAGGGAGCTCCATGCACACTGCTCTTCCCACACCAGAGAACCTTGTTGACCATGGACAGACCTGATGGCACTGGCAAGTCCAAAACCTCAGGTGCTACATGCAGACCACTCCTACATCATTGGAGTGCCATGGGGGGAGGTTGGTTCTGGTTTACTTGTGTTTGCAGAGGTGATATGTTAAAAATGCTGCAGTTCACTGTGATGAGCCATAGGGACGCAATGGAGCCTTATGGAGCTATGGGATCAGGAGATGAAAGAAAAGGAAAAGGATGCTGACAAAAGGACACTGCAGCTAATGGAAAGAAAGGTGATGAAAATCGTTAGTGTGAGAATTGAAAGGAAATGTTATATAGGATGAAGTGTTGGAGTTAGGAAAGAGCATAAGTATCTCCAGCTAGACACCAAAGGGAGAAGAGATGCTGGGAACCCTCCTGGAGCAGGTGCCCCGTGCTGGTTTGTCCCTCCTCATTCCCTCCTGGTCAGGGAACGCACACCTCCACAGCTCTCTGTGAGTGGGAAGTGTATTAGATCTGTCCCAAGAGAAGTGAAGCAGCAGTTTGATGGAGGAGGAGGACAGAGAGAATTTTAGTCCCATTGTGCTGGGGGCAAAAATAAGAAAGAGGAGTTTCCATTTATATAAATATTAAATCCAGGCTGAATGAACGGGAAGATTGGTTTTGAATCATTGGCCCTGGGAATGTGGGGGAACAGACTATGTGTCAATGATAGAAAGGGTCAGATTATATTATATTAAAGACTTAATTAAAGATTTAAAGATTTGCAATAAGTTTAGTAGAAAAACAGCAATTACAAAAAAAATAGTCCCTGAAACCAGACAGATAGCAGGTATAGGAATAGTTCCTGTTAAAAGCCAAAATAATGCTGCAGTTTTACCAGGTTCAGGGAAATCCAGGAAAAATCCTGTCCCTTTCTCTTCCTGATTGGAAAACTAGGAACATGAGAGGACAAGCACAAGGAAAGTGAAATTGTATCAGAAATTGTATTTTCAGTACAAACATGCAAGATAGGAGGAAGAATGTGAGGAATTAGATTAAGGATGCAGCAACACTCTAAAGTTAAAAATAAATCAAAAAAATCCACAACCCCAGTAACTATATTTCTGGAATTAAAATAGTATATTGTTGGGATTTTTTTCTCTCTGCCTGCTGCCTTGAATAACATTTATCAACAGCCAAAATGCATACTGAGACCACTGATAGATCTGTGGCAACAAAGTAATTTAAAAACCCATGTCCGACTTAAGCAGATGAAAATATACTAATGTTCATCAAGAAAACTATGAAAGCAGAAAAATCAGAAGAGTGTGTACTGTGTCTTGTTCTGGAAAATTTATCATACTATAGACATAATTATGATTTGATGTAGAAAAATAACAACACAGCAAGGTGGAAAAATAAGCTTTGCCATTTTTCTACTTTGTCTTGCAATCTCTTCACATCTTCCTCTAGCATCACTTCTGCAGCATTTAGATGATGGATGAAACACCCGGGTGGATTTTTTAGAATTTGAGATTTTAGGAACCTCTCAAAGTCCTTTGCTGAGATTTTCAACTGAAATAATAACTGTCCTAGTTTTATGTTGCACTGTTTAGCAGTAACTCTCAGAAGATTTTCTAGAATAAGTCTGTTTAATTTTTTTCCTATCAACAAATAAGTAACACCTGGATCACAGGTTGCTCCTCTTTGAAGGACTTTTCTTTTAAAATATTGTTGTAACAACAGTTGACTAACAATCAGCCTGTTCTAAAGACTACCAAAATCTGTATAAAAAATCCCAGGGTCACTAACTCTAATAGCCTAGGTCAGACTCAACTGCAGCTTTCCTTTAGATTCCTCTCCACATTCCCTTGCCAGAACCTTGTTTTTCTTCATTTGCCTCATAAAGGGTGGCAACTGAGGAGCTGCTGAAGAACAAGTAAAGAGTTTAGGTGCAGCCCTGGGGATTGACAGAGCGGCTGCTGCTAAGCCCAATGGAGAAGCCAGTCCCAAAGATGAGCAGGGTTATGGACAGCTCATTGTGCTTAAGCACAACTGTATCATAACTGTTGTAAGGACCTAAGTTGTGCTTAAGCAGACAGGTTTAGCCCAGACTGTTCATCTGAGCTTAACTGCAGTGGGTCAGAGACAACCTTCATGACGGATAGTTTCCACTTGAGAAACGCTGATTAGTAAAATGTGACTAAAAATCTTTTCAGCTCATCAGCTGACAGGGTATCAAGTTTTGATTTAAACTTTTGTTTCAGCTTTGAATTATTAAATCAGAGACTTACTTAGAAACCCCCTTTCCCGTAGAAAGGTTGGGATCACTTAACCAGCAACAGATGGAAACAAGAGAGAACTTCATAAGGAAATTGGAATAAACCAGGATTCAGAGAGTTTACAGGGCTATGGGAAAGAGGGTAATAAAGCTGAGCAATTTCTTCTTGCTAGGGCTGACTCGGCAGACAGCTCTTCCTCTACCTGCCCTCAGAGCTATGTTCAAACTAGGATCCCAACTGTAGATGCTTTTATCTGGGTCACAGTCTGGATTGGTGGTTTGTAGCAGAACCCAAAGAGCCAGGAAACAAAATTTCCTAGAAATCAAATGGAAGAATTACAGGAAGGGAGGGTGGTCTGAGAAGCATGAGGGAACACAAAGACTTCATAGACGTACTAGACATGGAGACTCCAAGAACAAAGAAGCTGAGGTCTGCAGAAGCCCTAGTGAAGGAAAAGGAACACATTTCTCCATGAGGAGAAAGCTGGCTGTGATCTGCTATTGCTGGCAGATGGAGCTTCAGCCTCAGCTGGCAATCTATCAAGCATTAAAAAAAAAAAAAAAAGTAGTAAACTGTCTTGGCAGTGAGTGGGAAACCAACTGCAATGCTGAAGTAAGAAAAAACCACATGCTCTGACAGCTAAATGGTTCATGAGCCCTGCTCGCAAAAGAAAATGAAAGGTGGTAGTGGTTGGTGACTCACATCTCTCAGCAGTAGAAACATACATTTGTTGATATGACCTAATGCTTATGGAGAGGTGCTGCCCAAATCAGAGCTCTTGCACAAGTTTGCCAAGGCTCATCCAGCCATCTGACTCCTCCCCTATGTGGCTCATTCACTTGGGAGCTAATGCTACTGCTCTAGGAATGGGCTAGAGAAAACTGTAAGAAACAGCAAGGCTCCTGAAGTGATGATAAAAGAATCAGAGCCTCATCTGGGGTTCTTATCAATCCCATCAGAGAGGGTAAAAGCCTGAGCAAGGACAGACACATCCTGGAGATAAATATATGGCTATACAGATGGTGCAGCTTAGAGAACTTGGGTTTCCTGAAGGGGGGAGGAGGTATTCATAGTAGGGTCATAAGAGGGACGAGAAGGAAATGACTGAATCAGTTGTAGATATGTGTAAAGTATTTTGCCTTATATGATGCAGGATGCACATGTTCAGTCTGAGATCTGGAATTTTGTGGGAGACAGACCTGTTGAAAGTTACCAGGGTAATAACAGAAGGAGGAAAGGGCATCTTTAGGAAAGGAATACAGCAGGACACAGAGAATGCAAAGCTGGATATGTTTAATTTAATTTTAGCCTTTTCATAGTTAGGTATCTTATTTAAACTAGTCCTGTAGGTTCATATTGCAATCAATCCCTTCCACCTGTCTTAGACTGCTATCCTAAGATGGGAAGAATTTCCTCTGGATGAATCTGTCTCTCTACATAGATAGAAAGAAACCTAGATAGCAAAGTGTTTAAGACAGTTAAAGACAGATTAAATTATTATCACTTAAACTGTAAATGTTGCAAGAAAATGCTGAGTGGAAATCAACCTTTTTTCAATTTGATTCCGATCAAAATGGAGAAAATGACTGAAAATGAGAAGGGACAGACAACTTAAGGGAGAATTATCAGTGACTTAACAGCACTGATAATTCTTCAAAATG
This sequence comes from Scolopax minor, assembly GCA_028566535.1. Lineage (NCBI taxonomy): Eukaryota > Metazoa > Chordata > Aves > Charadriiformes > Scolopacidae > Scolopax > Scolopax minor. The sequence continues at coordinate 104,103,970 of JAOXNG010000021.1, read as the reverse complement.
GAGGAGAGAACAGTGGGGAAAAGGACAGAGGACTTCAGGAGAATAATTTCCATAAAGCAGAGATATGATTAGGAAGGCCCAATAGGAAATACAACTATAGGAAACAGAGTCCAAGGGAGCTGGCAGGATCTTAAATAAAGGCACAAGAGAGATGAACAGCAAACAAAGTCAGTATAAGGAAAAGCAGCCATCTCTAGGACTGATTTAACATTCTTGTTTAAGGGTAAAATACCATATTCAGCAGCCTTGTAAACCAGTACAGAGGAGACTACTTTCACTCCCTCACAAGTTTCTTCCTCCCTTGACTCTTATTTTCCCTTTAGTTGCAATGAAAAATAATCTTAGGTATAAGTTCCTCCTTAATAACTAATACCTGAGCTTAACAGTGAGAGGCTGAACGTGGGTTAGCTCTTCACTTGCAAGAAACAAATGAATATAAAATCAAAAACTGGAAAAAATGTTAATGACAAGCATGAGCATGAGCATGAAGAATAACATTAACATGAAGTGGCAATGTCAGAAAGACCAAAGCACAAGATAATTTCAGTACAGTTGTTCCAAGAGTAACAAGAAGAAGGGTAACAAGAAAGCATTCTGTAATTTTTTAAGTAGATAGATGCAGTCTCCTGTTTAATGAAGAGGGAATACTGATGACATAAATTGCCAACGGGTATGAAGTGTTTTATGTTTTCCTGGCTTTAGTCTTCACCAACTGTGATTAGATAGCTAACACAATTAACATCAATGTCAAAGAAGTATGAAGTCAGCTGACATAGGAAAAGAGCATCTCTGAGGCTATTTAAATAAGCTGAAGGTTTTCAAATTATATGATACCATGTTGGAATTCTCCTCAGAGTACTTAGGACACAGTCTAAGGCAATACCAGAAAATACAGTGATAATGGAGGCTAAGTGTTCTCCAGAAGACTGAGAAGATAAAATACAGTTGAACATGTATAAAAAGAGGGAATTGAATCCTCAGTAAATTTATGGACCAGTGAAAGTTAACTTCAGACCTAGAAAGACACTGGAATAAATAAAATAGATTATAACTATTCAACCTGTGGATTTGTAGAAAAAACAACTGTCAAGTCCATTGAAAGGCCTTTGATGACTGTGTAGATAAGAAAGAAGAAATAAATATGACATACCTTTGTCTTTTAAGCTTTTGACTTTGTCTTCTATCTCAATTTCATAAACAGGTTAGGAATATGTGGTTAAAATAAATGTGTGCACAGGATTAAATGAGAAAATTAATCCCACTGTTTAGTCCTAGTTGTTTAGCAACTTTTAGGAAGATGTATAAAGAGGGGATGCATAAAGTTCTGTGATCGGTCTGGTACTCTCCAGTATTCTCTCCAGTATCCACATTAAATAACTTGGACAGCAGAACGGAAATACTGTTTCTAAAGTCTGGAATTGCAAATATATTAGAGGGCAGGATTAGAACTCAAAATGACCTTGATAAATTGAATACATTCTTAATGTCAAGAATGACATTGAGAAATTGAATAAATGACATGCAATAAATGGAAGACAATTCAACTAGTATCTCTGCAAAGCATGGCACTGTAGTAAATAAGCAAATGTGAAGCTGAAATGCAACAAGAAATCAGCTGATTGGAGAAATTCTACAAAAAAGCTCTTGAACTATGGTGGATAACTAAACATAAATTGATGGTCACATACATTATGAAAGCGCTGACATGGCACTAATAATAAGAAGGTGGAAGACATGAGATGGAATCCTTTATACTTAAAATAAAATGTGACTTCAGACAGAGCCCCATTCTACATCTACCTTTGAAAAATAGGTGACTTCTGCTGAGGGCCCCGAGGTCTGTGACAAGTCTTATCAGAAATTTGAAGACAAAGACCTAGCAAGAAAACTTGAATTAATTTCTTTGGGGAATTTTGGGTTTGGTTTTGATATTTAAATGTAAATTAAAGAGGTAGGGGGGAGACTTAAAACAGCATATCCAAGTTTATTGAAAAGGAAAAATAAATGTTTGGTTCTAGTTGTCTAGGACTTTTTCTTCATGCACACTGGAGGTAAAACAAGTACAGTGGGTTTAAAGTTGCAGCAGTGGAAATTTGCATGACCTTTTCTTACTGTTAGGAGAGAGAACTATCAGATTACCTTGCCAGCAATGATTATAGAATCCTAAATGTTTGTGGACCAGGCTAGGCAAACAGCTGTTGTGTACAATAAATTGGTCGGTAGGTACTTAGAGATTTTGCCTTAGATTTAGACAGTTTGCATTACTTCTGTTAGGCTCTTTCCTACGTAATTTCTTTGATTCCATAATCTTTGCTGGATACTACTCCCCCACTTCTGGGGGAACAGAAGTGATTCAGAAAAACTTTCATCTCTTTTTATTGTTCAATCCTGTTTTCAGTTACTGGAAATGGTATGTTTTGGGAAAGATAAATGTGGAGAAGAGAATATGAGAAAGAGTCATGACATTGGGATTGCAATATGCTCTGGAAGAGTGCAAGATCTGTAATGAACATAACTACTGCTCCTTTAAGAAACTTTCCTCTTGCTTGCAGATGAGACTTGTTATAAACCATGTGGATATTCCAAAGGAACTGAGTTATCCATGAGCCTGGAGTTAGAAAGTTATTTTTATATATCCTTGGTTTAGACTATAGAAGGCTTTGAAAATACTGTAAAGCTTGGAAGACAGCTGTCTTGTTGACAGATTCGTATTCCAGAGTATGGCATTAAAGTTAGTCCATTTGGGGATTGAAAAGGGCATAAATAACTGTTTCTGTTCCTTATCTGTCAGGTAGAGTATTCTTTCGTCAGCAGGGTATGACTGAAATTTTTATCCATGAGCATTTCCGCTTGAAATCTTTGCACATAAATTAAAAATCCTTTTCATCTGTGAGAATAAAAGTAGAGGCAATATATATATTAAATATATACAAAATATTAATAAAAAAGGAAAACCAAATATATCACGAAAGTATTTCCTTTCAGCTCTCTGTTTAATGAATTTTGTCTCATAAACTCTAATGAAAAATGTATATGACAAGTGTCTAAAAATTTAATATTTACCTAACAACAGGTAGTCTCTTTTATAATAATAAATACATAAAAATTAAATTCCAGTTCTAATTACTGAGCAACTGTCTTATCTCTCTCCTTTTTAAACATATATCTTAATTATATCGTTTCATTATTACTAAGGGAAATTTTAATTTTTCTACGCATGTATGGGAAGAATTCTTATTTCAGAGAGGGCTTAATTGATTTTGCTTATGTACTCCAAGAAAATGAAATCTTAAAAAATAATTAACAGAAAAAAACAACAGAGACATTTTTACATTCCATTATATAAAATTATATCAGTATACAAAATTATTTCTAACATCTAACTGCCCTAGTCCAATTACATTTACCATATACTAGCTGAGGAGGAAAAATGTAAATAAAAATAAGTCTTCATCAGTACCTGTAGGTACCTAAAATTTTTCTTCTAATTTCATGTGAATCATGGGAATATACTATAGGCCTTTATAGGCCGTTTTGGTGGATATCTATTACCAATTCTACCTAATGCAAATTTAGCATTCAGTAACTAAAAAAAAAACTTGATTAATATATTTTTTAAGTACTTTTCATTATGTGCCTTGGAAGTTTAAAGAAATTGATTTTAGGAATCTTTTCAGGGGACAAAAATTTTCATATGCTTGTTCTGTGAAATTACATGAGGCTTAGTCTAGGGTAAGTCAGGCAGTGATTATATTCTCCATCTGACTTTTACCACGTCAGAGGAATAAAGGTCCTTACTTTTACTGTCCTTTTCAGCTGATAAAGTCTTGCTTTTCAAGAGTGGATCTAGTACTAGTTCAGTACTAGAACTTAGTGCTGGTTCATTTAAATGTTGTTTCTTCCTTTGGAAAGCTGGAAAAACAGACCTCAGCTACTTCTTCCCAACAAGGTTTTACAGTGCAAATTATCAATGCCAGTAAATGCAAGATAAGAGCGCTAGCTGAGCTTGAAGTTAAGTTTTTGAATTTTTCTTTCTTATAGGGCCATCATGATAGGAAAGACTAGGGCTTAGTTTGACTGAATAAACTTTGTGCACTTTGCACAAAAGGCACAAAAGGCACAAAATTCTGGAATGGAGACCCCTTATTTACATTTTTTTTCACTATATCTCAGTGACATTGCAAGGAAAGCATGAGGATGGTACAATATCCATAATATCATTGTTTGATTAAATTCTCTGTGTAAAAACCTGAGAAAGATAAATACTTGTGGGGCACTTCAGAGATGGTGTGGGACAGCACAGAAACCAGTCCGTGTGTGTGTATCTCTTGGGCATTTAATGGGCAATGTTAGGGGTTCTAGAAGTTTTGTGAGTGCATTAAGAAGATCTCTGCTTCCAGGTGTCTAGTGTAATTGACCCAAAATTAAAGCAAAAGACACACACACAAAAAAAGAGGGCCAAGAAAATAAGAAATTCAGGGCACCTCCATCCACAGAATCACACATTCACAGAATCACAGAACTGTTGAAGATGGAAGGCACCTCTGGAGATCTCCTAGTCCAAACACCTGCTCAGAGCCGGGTCAGATAGAACAGGTTTCTCAGGACTGCATCCTGTCAGGTTCTAAATACCTCCAAGAATGGAGACACCACAACCTCTCTGAGCAATCTCTTCTGGTGTTCAAGTAGTGTCACATTAGTAGAGGGTGTTTTTTCTGATATTTAAACAGAATTTTCAGTATTTCAATTTGAGCCTACCACCTCTTGTCCTCTCAGTGGTTACCACTGAGAAGAGTCTGGTGATGTCTTCTCATCAGGTATTTATCTACATTGACAAGATTTCCCCCGAGCCTTCTCTTATCCAGGTGGAATCAGCCTTTCCTCATATGTCATATGCTCCACTCCCTTCATCATCTTTGTGGTGCTTCACTGGGTCTGCTCCAGTATGTATATGTCTTGTACTGGGGCTCACTGTATTCTCAGAACTGGACCCAGAGCTCCAGGTGTGATATTCAGGGCTGAATAGTGAGGAAGAATCTTCCTTCCTTCTTCCTTGACCTGCTGGCAATGAACCTTAATACAGGCCAGGATGTTATTGACCTTTGCCATAAGGGCACATTGCTGGCATATGGTCAGCTTGGTATCCAACAGACCCCCAGGGCTTTCTCTGTGAAGCTGCTTTCCAGCTGGCTGGCCCCCAGTGTGTACTGGTGCATGGGATCATCCTTCACAGCTGCAGGACTTGGCATTTCCCTTTGTTCAACTTCATAAGATTCTTGTTGGACGATTTCTCCAACCAGTTGTAGTCCCTCTGAATTGCAGCGCAAGCATCTGGCCAATTAACTACTATTCCTGGCTTTGCAACCACTTGGATACAAGCTGACACCATGGATTTATGTGCAGTATTGATGGTTCTCCTTAATACAGAAACATACACATGCAAACACATGCAATTGAATATATAGAACCAGTGCATAGGCAGTTGGACTAGATGATCATTGTAAGTCACTTCCAACTTATTCTGTTCTATATATGTTTGTGGGGGAGTGTATATACATATAAATATACGCATTGATATCCACATAAGTATGCATTAGGTGACATAGACAAGCTCATGAGATATGAATAGATTTTAGGTAGCTGAATCTCATTTTAAGCATATTTTAGAAAGCATCAATCCCACCCATATTCTGCAAACAGTCAAGACAAATATGCTTATGGTTATCAAATCTGATAACCAGCATGTGCCAAGCACAGCCACAGGAACAGTACACAACATCCTCTTAGTCCTATCAGTTCTTCAGAAATTCTGGAGATTGCTGAACATAGTATCAAGGTCCATTGAATCAAACACACACTCTCTGGCAGATTGTGGAGAAATATACCCACCTTGAACCATAGGGAAGAGGGAATTAAAATGCCTCTTTGCCTCTACTCAGTGCAATGTGAAGTGAAAACTCCTTTTATAAATTCTCTGCACTGCAAGATTTATGCAAGCTGTCAGGGTCAGATCTTCAAAATTCAGAAGTCAGTCCCACTTTGACAAGCATTTAAATTAAATGGTGCCTTTCTTGAATGTCCCTTAATAAAACATTCCAGGAAACACCAAATCTACAAAACAAACTACTTAATGTCCTTAGTAAAAGGATTTGCACAATGTAGTCACAGCAGGAAGTAAAACCTGGGCTTATGTAGAAGCAAGTGGACAATTAGACTGAAATAGATTTAGAGACAAGATGTAGGCAGAATCGACAGAAAAGATGTAGATAGGTAGACACAGTGCAGAGATGGAGAGATGAAGAGATAGATGCAGCAGATAGATTCTCATGAAATAGTCTTTCCGTGTTTGGTGTGCAGCTGCATAGCACCTGCCTGACATTTATAGCAGATAGCTTTTATTCATTTCATGGGATATTCATCAAAATGTGGTTGAGAGATGGAGAAAATTCCAAGTATGTGTCATCACTTTACTGGCTTGTGCAGCTGTTTCCTAAAGCACACAATGATGTTGTGTTGTTAAGGAAATACACTGTCACTCTGCTGAACAAATAAAGCATTTAGTTTTATTGAGGAACATTACAATAATGATGGGAGATAATAGACTAAAAATACTGTTTATTCAGTGAGAATGGACAAAAACTTTACTGTCCATGAAAGAATCATTTCATGTACATAAAATAAAAATTGTGTAATTTATTTAATTAATATTAATTAATTCAAGCTACCTTTTTAATAGTACTGGTGTAAAATACTTACTGACATAAGCTTTGACCAAGGATAAGAACAAGCAAGCATCCTTAGCAGAACTCATTAGAAATAACAGAGCAAGGACTGTTAACTATCCAGTTTATCAGCTAGCAAATAATTATGCTGGGAAATGCATAAGCCTAAAATAGAAAGGGGATTTGTTTTTATTGGGATATTGAATTCATAAATTTCTGGTCATACCAAAGGCTCATATTACCCTTTCCAGGGCATAAACCTGTCTTGATTATACATCTCTTTTTATAAAATGTGAAATATTTCTCAAAAACTTATGCTTTTGGAAAAGTTTATTTAAGATATCACTAATGATGTTATTTCACCTAAATTGTCTAAGCCATAGTCCCACAGGATACTGTTAATTGTATAATGTCTTTTGCATAGGCAAATGTAGCTGAATATCACAACATTTTCTTTCTTCCTATTTTATTTATTTAGATTTTGCAACTGTTGCAGAAGAATAAGAAACCTGCCATAGTATTTCCTTTCAGAGGGGCAGCTGGGACCCATTCCTGGTCATGGTTTCATTTATAATGATTCTTCCTAGATATTTCTTATGTTTGAACCTGTTTTGAGGCACTTGAATTCATGAGAAAGCTCAGGGAAAAGACACATGGTTTCTATGTGTGACTGTGCGTTGGTCCAGACAGTCAAAATCAGACTTACTTTCAAGCCAGGCCCCATTCATGTGCTTCACCTGCATCATCCGGAACCTGTCACCAACCTCCCACACATCCAAGTCACCAGAGAGCACCTTACACCCTGTGCAGTGACACCCTGTGTCACTGCACAATATCGTGACAAACCCCATCCTTGGGCTCAGATTTCCCTTGAGGGCAATCTTGAGGTATACAATACGGCTGTGGGACAAAAGCAAAAGTAACACCTTCCTGGCCCAGGATTACCCAGGAGCTCCCCTTATGTGGCGAAAGGCCAACATGCAAAGACAATATATGGTCTGCTGTACCTGCCTGGCTGGAACAAAAGTCTGCAATGGTGCTGGGATCCAGGACAGATAAAAAGGGGAAGGCTTCTACATACGACGGAGAGGGGAAAAAATAATGTTCAATAGAGCTATGATATTTACTTATGTATTGCAAATCTAAAATTGTAAAAAAAAAAAAATCTTTGACAAAAAAGCTGTTGCAGAGAACTGAATGCTGAACTCCTGACATAAGACCTTAGGGCAGTCTCTGAGATCACAAATACGGTGACATACAGTTATTGAATCCGTCCAGGCCATCTGTGGCAGCAGCTGAAGAAGGGAGTTGAGATGCACCGTTGTAATTTATGGAGAAAGCTTCAGAGCTCCCTGAGAGCCCTCACTGTTCTAGAGGCAGCCCTCACTGCTGCAACCACAAGCTTTTCTGACTTGAGCACTCGGTAGCATCCTCTCAACTAAAAGGATAGTGGATTCAATTCATAGTGCAAACTGTCCATTGAAGCTTCCTGCAGCTTAAGTAAGGAACTCACAAGGGTTGGAACATTTTAGGCTTTGTCCTTTAGACAAAGTTTTTAAACTATGACCTCATGTACCTCTGTCATTACCGTGGCCTAGTTCCAAAGGCAATTGAAATCAACTCTTATTGACTTCATCAGGCCTTGGAACAAGCCCTCTTCCACTTCAGCACAAGGCTATTTTTAATGAATCAAGACAGCCTCATTAGAATCTGTTTTGGACTTTGAAAATGGAGTCCACTGTTGCACTGGAACTGAAAGTCTCATCGCGATACTTGGTTATGATATCAGGATGGAAGGGGAGATAAAAGTCCTTTTCTTGCATCAAGATGCTCCTGCTGAGCTGCCTTTTTCTTGTTTCTTGTTGCTAAAATAGCAGTACTATTGTTTGCTTTTATTGGTCTCATCTTTTGGGATTTGAAAATCCCTTCTAAGAGAGAGGAGGTCAACCTGCACACACACACAGACATACCTGCCTGATCTGCTCATTGCTGTCTATATTTCTGGAGAAATATTTTATCTTCATCATCCACAAGTCACTAGTTTTCTATTCAAAATAAAATTTTTCCTTATTTATAATCCAGGACAGATTTCCCAGAAGAATCCACTATCATACTATTCTGCTCAAGCACTTTTTCCATTCCTTAAACATGTAGTTTAAACATGTTAAACATGTTAAACATGTTTAAACATGTAGTAAAGATGTTAAACATGTTTAAACATGTAGTTTAAACATTCCTTAAACATACTACTTTTTGTGCTCAAGGGAGACTTTTTGACTTTATTGACTTTAGTTTTGTGTGTTGTGTTGTCCTGTTTTAAAGAATCAAATGATTGTACGGTAACATAGACAGGAGATAGTGATTAAAAAATGAAAAAAAGAGGGGGAAAAAAGAGAGATTTCTTGTGTTATTCTGTTACTAAAAATCTGGCCCTTCCCAGTTTAAAATAAAAAGCCAACACCTGAAATAACTGAATTTTTAAATCATATTTCTATCACATTATGATGTGTTACAGGCAGTGATAGTTTGCATTTCAGACAGTAACTAGTGCTAGATGGTGACTGTCATAAGTATAAAAGAAAATCCCATTTCATAAATAAAATATAAAATTTAAGAATGATCTCTGACTTAATAACCTAAGAAGTTATTCAGATTTTGAAATATCATGTTTTATAATATTCATTTCATAAGAAGTACATTGTTCTAAATCGGAATGAAAACACATTTCAGCATGTTACAATTACTTATTCAAAATTCATTACAATTTTCAGTGGGCTCTGAACTGTGAGAGTAAGAATTGTATTTCAAGCTAAAAGGTCTTTATCTTGCTTGATATTAATAGAACTCATGAAAAGAAATATTCTGAGCTTTCACTGAGCTCTCTGGATGGAAGTCACTATAGAAGTGGAAAGTGTTGTTATTAAAAACAACAACAGTGATTTCAGATTCTGAGCCAAAATAAGCCAGGAAATGGAAAGAGCCTGATCCAAAGTCTTCTGGAGTCAATCAAAGTCTTTCCGTTGCTTACTGTGGAACTTGATTCAAATTGTGAATTTCTCATGGTGACATCTGCGCATCCTTCATTGATGGATGTGGTGAAACATATCCAGTGTGTGCTGTAGACAATCACAGATAGATGCCATTGCTGCAAAATGACAATTTCCTGGCTTTGTGTAGTGTTTCTTCAGTTTTTCATGCCATTCTTTGAATGTCATCATTCATCTGTTTCCCATAGTTCCTTTCAGTTTCCTACTTTGATTTATTTCTCTTTTTTTTTTTTAATTTCACAAGATAAAGTAATAACATATACAAATACATATAAAACATTATTTTGGAATTGGAATTATTTTGGAACCACTCAGAATTTATATTGTTTTATTCTGTAGTGGTTTGTTTCTTTGCAACTATTGAGATTGCTTTTTTCATTCCATATAATACAATACAGGTAGGAAGGGTGGGAATAAAGTATTGCGTTTGTGACAACCAGAAGAATAGTACCTTCCCTCTTTTCCCATGTGAGATTAAATTATGAGTCACATCTTTTCCTGCCACTCCTCCGTATGTAAATTCTGCTGCTATCTTATATTGGAAATATGCAGGGAAAATGAAAGTGCAGCTGTCTCCTTGCTTTTCACCTCATAGGAAAACACATTAATAGGATTTTGTTCCATTGCTTTGGGAGTAGAGGATACTTTAGGTCCAGCTGGGGTCTACAAACACGTGCAATATTGTGTGAGATCAATCTGTGTAAGGTTTGCATGAATACTACCAAGCCTGACTACTGGTCCTCAGTGCATGTATTGTTCTGCAACATAACTGTCCAGCTCACAGTTAGCCCAAAGGGATTAAGGAAGAATATAGTACACACCTGGAAAACAGTAACTTGCCAATGTGTCCCTGGGAATCTTATCTTCACTTTGATCTACACGAAGTGGGAGCAGGAACAATTTGGTTTTGAGCAGTGTGGCTGTGTAGGTTTAGAAAGGGTCTCTAGATTCCGGAAACACCACAGTATGAGAGGCTTTTGTGAAATTATTTCATTCCACTGAAAAAAGAAGACAAAGAAACTAGAGATATAGTCTATTGACTTCCGAAGTCTGACTTGGCAAACTGCACTGCCTGCTATTTCTTTCTTTATAAAAAGGTTTCCTTAAGCACTTCAGCCAATATCTGCAAAGACAGCAAATCTTGCCTCCAATGAGAGTATTTAATTGTGTTTTAAATCTAGTTAACTTGGCATACCACAGTTTGGTTATCAAAAATATAATAAGTTTATTGAATGTGTCTACATCAGATTTACTTTCTGGACAGGTAAACTTGCCTTCTATTGCAGGTTTGACATACCCTTTTCTCAGTGTCCTTTTGTTTCTTTTGGTCTCTTCACTCCCAAGCTTTTCTTGAAATTATTTCAAAGCCAAATATTTGCTCTCCTACTATCTTATTTCAAAGCCTCTGTAATTCTGAGCCCATTGCGTGGGGTGGTCTGTCCTTTCATTCTCACTGCCTTAATTGTGGGTGTTTGGAGGGTAAGGAAAAAACTCCTCCATTTATTAAGCACGACTTTACCTTTTTTTGTTCACAAACAGCTATGTACTAATGATATGAATACATACACCACCGTAATAATGTGAAGCAGTTGCTGGGACAGACTCAGACTCTTTCCTCTGTGTGCTATTTTTGAATATTTTCTGCCAGAGAGCAAGGGTTTGGTAGACTTCCTGTACTACAAAACGCCTTTGGGCCAGTTCTGTTTAACATCTTTACCAATGACCTGGACAAGGGGATCGATTGCACCTTCAGTAAGTTTGCAGATGACACCAAGTTGGGCAGGAGTGATGATCTGCTTGAGGATAGAAAGCATCTGCAGAGGGATCTGGACAGGCTGGATCAGTGGGCTGAGGACAACAGTGTGAGGTCCAACAAGACCAAGAGCTGGGTCTTACACTTGGGTCACAACAACCCCATGCAGCACTATAGGCTT
>JAOXNG010000021.1:104049580-104060326 GCA_028566535.1 Scolopax minor | reverse complement strand
CTCTTCTCCAGGCTGAACAACCCCAGCTCCCTCAGCCTGTCCTCATAGCAGAGGTGCTCCAACCCCCTGATCATTTTGGTGGCCCTCCTCTGGACCCACTCTATCAGGTCTATGTCCTTCTTCTATTGAGGGCTCCAGACCCGCACACAGTGCTACAAGTAAAGTCTCACCAGAGCAGAGCAAAGTGGCAGAATCACTTCTCTGGACCTGCTGGGAGGAAAAGAACAAATTTCCTCAGTGGAGGAAAAGAGCAATTATTATATGATGGCACTCTAGAACACTAATAAGGTTGTTTGGCTTCCTTAACTATACAGATCTAGACTTAATATCCATTTTGCAACTTCATGTATTTTTAAATTAAAAGGAAATTGTAATAAACTACCATATATGAATGTTAGACAGGGAACTCCCTGAAAACTGCAATATAACTTTTGCCACTTCCTATAGACAAAAGAAAGCAAAGCACTGCACAACATGTGTTATATACAAACTATATGTAGACTATATGAACTATATGTACAATGCACATATATAAACTGTATTTGAAACTTTATCTAAGATCATATAAACTGCAGGTTCAGATGCATTGCATGGCCCAGTTACTGGCTGATCTTCGGCTGTTAGGCAGAAGAGCCCACTCAGCTCCCCCGAGCGTTACCTGTGTTTTAATCTGTGCATGCAAGCTCTGTGCACATCCCTGCTCTGTCCTCTTTCTGCATATCACCGTTGTCTTTTCATGTGTCTGGATGGCTTTTATCTTTCACCTTGTAATCCAAGAATCATACTGTCATTTGATGGCCTCATGACAAAGGGCAGAAGCCACATCTGCTTTGAGTTTTGCCCAGATCCACTGCCTCACAAGGACCAACCAAGAGCCCAATGCAGCCACGGTTTTACTGTCACCTGCCTATATAAATTAGGAAAACTTTTTTTTTTTTTGCCTCAGCCTTGGAGACAGATGGCTAAAAAAAGAACAGCTTCCGTTCTAAAGCTGCCAAGCATAGCCTAATATTTAAGGCTCTGCAAGATGAGTTGCACTTTTAACCTTTATACACCAAAGACTGCACTACATAGTCACCACTGATATGCTGTTGCTTGAGAGCTGCACATCATTTTGTCTAATGTTATGAAGATCACAATACCCTATTAGAATAAAAATGGTTACTTTTTACCTAATTTCCAAACCATAACAAATAACTTTATTCTGCTGTATTTAACTAACAAACCTGCATGGGTGACAGCAAAATATCAATATAAAGAATTAAAATATCTGGCTTTCAATTTCAATTCAGGAGCATCTGAGCAACAATTACCCCTATTTCTGATGATGGCGCTTTGACTTATTTCTCCCAACACCTGAAACCAAATAAAAACATCATAATTCATAAGAAGGAATCTGACTTTCATTGTTTCCATGTGAGGCAACATTTATCTATCATCTACTTTGACAGAAAAAATGCATTTACTTGGTGCCTACAGTAATTTTACAATACAAAATGCACATATTTAAATACACTTAAAAGGTATTTTTGGTGAACATCTTCATTTTTCTTAAATAGAAGAACATACCTTTTTGAAATGTTACAACAAATTCATTGTTAAGATCATGTTATTACTACTATTGCAAAAGACAAGGAATGGCTTTCCAAAACATCACCTTTTATTTGAGAGTCAGACATGGAAAAAGAGTATCCTGCGTTATTTTCTTAAGAGCTGCCAGGTAGATTTTGTCAAAATGCAGACTTTTGACTACACTAATGCTGCAGATTCAAGTGCCAAGTCATATGTAAAATTTTATAAATAAGTAAATGGATTTGGAAAGGCCAAAAAAGTATGACAGGATTGCAGAGCTAACTGTATCATCACCAGATCATTTGATTTATTTCTTAAAATTTTAAATGTATTTCAGTACTGGCACTAAGCCACAGCCATCCCAAAGCAATGTGCACTACACAAAATCATCACATACTGGTATTTGTAAACATTTTAAAAATACCAAACATCTACTGATAAAATTGAAAGGGGAAAAAAGAACATATTAAAGAAATATAGCATTTACCAAGTTCTAAAAAGAGAAAAGAGATTAAATATTCACCTTTAACAAACGCATTGTAAAAATTTTAAGTAGATGAAAGTGGCTGCTATGTGCACAAATATTAACCAGTCAGATAATCACTGAGAGTTTTGTGCTGCACTTGAGGAATACAAGGGCAGGCCAATGTGTTTGTTTAACAAGGGAGAATTATTTATTTAATAAAAAGAAAATCTGGTTCTAAAATTAGCAGGCCTCAATTTCAATGTAAAGAGGGGAAATAAAAAATAATACTGGGAAGAAAACTCAAACTGAACAAGAAAATGTTTCCAAGTAAGATGATTATTAACATGTTGACTAAATCACTGAATTCTTGCAAATTCCATACCATCTGCAAACCAGGATTACATGAACTTCTAAAAATATGCATACATACATACACATTTATGAAAAACTTGCATTCAGCCACATGAAGTCAGGACACACTGGTCAGTATTTTATGATCCACGTTACAAATCACATCAGGCCAAATGAATGTAAAGCTCCCTTTTGGCCTTTCATTCTAGGAAAGAATATGGAAACTATGAAAGGCTATTGAGTGTGAAGCACTTATTTAGCAATGACAAATCTACAGTTTGGTCTATGGGCAGTTTTTGTACAACCTGGTCTAGTGGGAGGTGTCCCTGCCCATGGCAGTGAGGCTGGAATGAGATGATCTTTAATGTCCCTTCACACCCAAACCATTCCATGATTCTGTAAAAAGTATACTAAGCTAAAGCTCAAAATTCATGTGATTGGGCTACACAGACAAATAAAACTACTGCAACAAGTACTTTTGACATTATTTTGCAATATTTTTACGTTCTGCATACCAGGGATTTTTTCTTTACAGCATTTATAAACAAACACTGCGGTGATACCTTTACTTGCCATGAAACAGTGCAATACTGTTATTCCACTGCTCTGTGCTAATCCCATTAAACTAATTCTGTAGTCTCCCTGGTGAATAGATATTTACACTCATAAATGCATTATCCATAAATCTTTTGGGTGTGTAATGTGATGTAATGCTCATTTTCAGATTATAATAGTATACAAGGATGGACTATGCAATGCTCAGTGGGGCAGGGGGGACAGTGGGCTTTAGAGTGAGTAAACATCTCTTAACAGAGATAAATCGGATAGATGAATGTGCACGTCCATGTCTCAGGTGGAGGCTAATACCCTTGGAATAATAGCTCCCCTCTCTTATTTTTTCTTTTTCAAATAGCAAATTCATTCTGGTCTAGGGAGCTTTTCCCTGAAGAGAACATCACTTCGTAGAAAGATGTTCCATTTAGATAAAGCTGAAAAATCCCAAGAGGAAAAACTGCCCTAAAATAAGCAGCCAACAGGCAAGGTCTTCTCTGAAGAGGAAAGAAGAATGACAGAATAAGGTTTGTGCCCAAGTCTTCCCTATTCCTGAAAAGCAAGAATTCCTGTAGCCATATAAAACTGTCACATGCTACCTTTTTCCTTTTTTATATTTCTAGAAGCAAAAGGAAAGCTCATCTGATAATAAGACAAACTCACTTTTTATCTTAGTGCTTCATAGAAAAAGAAAACTATGTTCTGCCAGATTTCCATGGTATGCTTAGAACAGACAAGAAAACGTGAGAGAAAAGAAAAAAACTAGCAGGTTCCTCAGAGGGCTTTTAAGCTTCTTTCAAACTCACTACATGGCCTGTGTAAAGTAGTAGTTATAATCTTCCTCAAATATATTCTTATTTAATCGCAGGCTCAATTTCAAAATACTCTTGCACTGCTGCTTCAGTGTCCACAATTCTCTAGGGCAGATCTACAATCTGGCTTTTTAGTACCACCCTAATCCTACTTGGTTGACAAGTGACTTACTGGAAGATGTCAATAGACACTCACAGAGATCTGTTTGAGACACACACACAACCATAGGAGTGATTGTTCTTTCTTTTATTAGGTATACTATCAGCTATACTTACCAAATCCAAGAACACAAGGTATATTTAGCCCAACAAACCACACATATCTCAGAGACAGATGTAGGTTAGACAGATGTTTAATGCTTCAGAGACTACTCTGAATTTTAAGAGATCATTTCCAGTTCTATAGACATCTTCTCAGAGTTTCAAAGAAATCTTCACTATCAGAATTCCAAATTTTTATTAATTCCGATTCCTCATCCTTAAGAATAAATCACAGGAGGAAGCAGTCACTTACCTCGACATGCAGCACTTCAAATCTACAAATTGAAAGCAGTAACAGAATAGTCTCACATGTCTGCTCTTCATATCCTTCAAATCCTTTGTTTTGTTGCAGAGACAAGAGTCATGCTACACAAGCATACAAAACCTTGATTCTCAGACAAGCACCTGGAAGGCTCTCCAGAGCTCTGCAACAGTGAAATATCTAGTCCTCAAATTTGGTCTCCCATGTTGTGAACAGGAAGGTACACACAGAGAAAAGGACCTCAGCCAGGACCAGAGGTGGACAGTGTCACAGGTGATAAACATTTCCCCAAAGTGGCAAGTCATTTGAAAAAACTCTGTTGACAGGCTTCCTGCCTCCACCTGCCCAACACTTGGCCTCTTTTTGAAGATACTTTTTTGTTCAAAATGCCCTTTCCTCCCCCATGTTGTCAGTGTTTAAAGACTGCACCAGCTGTTCTGCAGCCCAGCTATGTCAGCCTAAATACAGTCACACCATCTTGCCTGGTGACGATGGCCAACAGTGTCTCAGTTGAGGAAGACTAATGCAAACCCTGGGCTTCCATCTCTCAGGACAAATTATCTGAGCATCCTTTCCCAAGATGTAAAAATTCGTATTGTCCAAAATCCTTGTGCTCCCATCAGCTGGTGGAATCTAAGGATGGGAGCCTGCCAGGAGCTGTGACTCACCCACTGCAAATGCCAGTGTGGTCAGTGCAAAGACGTCTGTGGACAGCAGTGCAGATTGTGCTGCTTTGACTCTACATCTGTCCACATACTTTCTACCAGTACAAGCAAATATCACACTTCTTAACTGATACAAACAACTCACAGAAAAGATATTCACATGAGGGATGAGGTATGAGGTGTAGCATGACTCTGCTTGAGTGCAACCTCCAAAACCTGTGCCCATTTAAGTAAAGGGAAGTGTCAACATCACCCCATCAGTCAACAAATGGTGGAGCTGAGGCAAGAAAAAATGCACATATCAAGGACCAGCCATGCTGATTTCTTCAGCTTAACAAACACTAGAATATGGCAAATATCATTTGAAACACAGCAATCAATGGCTGTGGAGATCACAAGAAACAGGAACTAAATGAACCTGAAAAACAAGTGCCTGTTTCCAGTTTTGAGAAAAGGAAGGCAAGGAAAAGTCCCTGTTTTTTTGAAATGGGGGGCTGGGGTGGGAATTTTTTTGAAGGAGTTTATATACTCATTTATATATGACTCTGTACTGTAAAATACATAGAAGATGAATAATTCTTCTGCAGATAAGTCTTTTACATCAGTAGATAGGCAGCAGAAAATGGCCAAATGAGACAAGGATAATATCTTGCAGTTCATGCATACCTTCATCTAGAATAGCTGTTTCAAGAGGATGTACATGTAAACAAATTTTCATATTGGATTTCTCCCCCTCTATTAGCTTGTATAAACTGCCTGTTCTCACTTATTCCAGGCTGCAATTGGTAGAAACAAACAGGGTAAACTTTACAAAAAGAAATTTGTTTTCAAATGCCAACATATGCAGGATGAAACTCAAGTATTCAGGAAGCAAAACCAACAACAGTAAAATTCACTCTTCCCTTATATGATTGTTTGAGAAATGTTTATTCTGTTTCAGAACAGAATGAATATTTCTGAGTGGGAGGACAATACACCTGCAGCAAACAAAGGACCTTTCAATTTCACATGCAAAACATTATGCACACAAAAATGAACTAGTTTTTCCAAGACCCAGATGAAGACAGATAATGTTAATTTCACTTAGTACCATCACACAGGAGATAATGGAGCTGAAGGCTTTGGAATAATTTAATTTAATTTTCACTCAGGGTTCTGCAGTTCCCAAGTGTACATTAATTACTCTGTAAATAGGAAAATTTATTATTTAAGTGGGGAGTTTTGCCATCACAGCACCTACAAGACAAGCCAGAAACCAGCCAGCCATGTGAATCGGTATGAAAAGAGAGTGACCTCTAACCATGAAGCCTCTACTGACACATCATGCATTAAGATTAGTATCAGTTCTCTGCTAAGGTTTGGGGGAAGCAAGCACAAGCTCACTACTTAGAGCAAGCTCTAAGCTTTGCCAGCAGCTGGTGGGAAACAGGAAAACATTACAGCTGCTAAGAACTGCCCAGAGCTCTATAAAACCTTACAAGGCATTAGGTTTCACCCTCCCTACTGTTTCAGAAGCAATCAGGACATCTCCTCTCAGTAGAGGTGGGGACAGCCTGGCCTCAGTCTGGAGCTGCTCTGCTGAGGCAGGTTCCCCTTGGCAAGCAGGGACAAACCATGCAGGATGGGGATGGCACCCAAGCCCACCTGCTCCCATCCACAGCTGCTCTTGGTGTCTGCCTTGTCCCAGGGGAAGCAGAAGTTGATGCTGCCTCATATAGAGTGAGGGAAAAGATGAAGTAAATCATGCTTTTTCCTGTCTTTTAACTCAGAAGACAGCAAATCTCTATATGCTTCCAGTCAAGCACAACAAGAAGAAAAAAAACCAGAGAGGCCAGTGATACCTGCCTTGCTGATCATAGGATTTTCCCTTCTTTTCAGGTCTTCAGCCTATGGAGAAGCTCAATTAGGGGAATGACTAGAATTAAGCAGACAGTATGAACACTTATGATTAAGCAAATGAAGTAATCCTTGTTAAAGAGGGCCTAGCGACAGCAGAAAAGTCTATCACTATCCCACTGACATATTACTAGAGACGGAATGCACTTAGACACTTGAATTACAGTTCTACCAAGCTCAGAAGGATACCTAAAGGTCGAGGGAATATTAACCAGCTGTCTCAAGGGCTTAAGGTAGAGACTAAGGGTAAGAATCAAAGTACAAGGATCTACTGAACAGATATACTGGCATAGCAGTATTCATTGCAAACACCATAAAACTGATCTATATGTCCACAGTTGGCCAACAAGAAATCATAATCAGCAGAAGGCAGGTTTTAACATGAGTTTAGTTATTTTCGATTGAAGGACCTTATTAGTAACAAGGTGGATTGCAGATGAGTAATCAAAGTAATTTTCTCCATCAAAGACAAGTTCTCTCTTAGGATTCATATTTCTTCTCGATATTTGCTTCTCTGTACTGCATACTTGACTGATTTTATCTTTAGATTTAAGAAAGGTAAGGAACGAATCCCCTGGTACCAGAACAATAAGCACTACATAACACCCTGAAGGGAACTGACAATCTAATACGAAGCCAAGAAGTGCTTAGTGTGCCTTGAGTAAGAGTGTACTCTTACTCAATCACAGTACTTGCAAGATGCTATTTGGCATGTCCATGTGTAGGATTTATAAACTAACATTATATATGTGTATACATATATGTTACCCTATATCACAACACATTTCAGTAATTGATGGACTTCCATGCAAGAATATCTACTGGGACAAAATCTGTTGTAACTTTAGTACATACACAATTGGTAACACATCAAGGGAGCATCCTGTTCTTTAAGATACATGAGAACTTCATCATAGAATACAAAATGGAGGAATTGGACTAAAATTGTTCTATCTCCCCTCACACTCCCATCCCCCCTCCACTCCTTAAAAAAAAAAGCTAATAACTGAAAAGTTTTAAGTAATACAACACAAAATTAAACAAAACCCAAAAATGTGATGCTTTGTTTCTCTTACTCTCCCTTTTCTTCTGTAAGGGGGTAAGTGTCACAAGGAAAGCTTTCTGAAGAAAACATGCAAAAAATCAACTACTTCTGAGCTAAGTGCGTGCTAAGTTACTATCTTGAAATTTAAGCCCACTATCTATCTACTGTGTGCTATTTAAGTATAAAAAAAAAGTTATTTAATAAAAAGTAAGACATTTAAGCATTTTGGTTCAAAATCTGAAGAGTACACTTAAGACTGGTCCTGTTGCTGACATGACTCCAGAAGGAAAGAGATATTAGTTTGCCCCTTAACAATACTCGGAAAAACAGCCAAACAAAAAGCCACCAGCAGAGAGCTTGTTTTCCTCTCTGCTCTCTAGGCTTTTGTTCCTCTAGTGCCTTGAGCAATCCAACAACGGATACATTCCTAGTGGATGAGATACACAAAACTTGAGAGATCACAGCATTGTGTGCACATTAACGATCATAACGATAAAATCCATAATGGAGTATTGTACTAGAAGCCACAACTGGCAAAATATGATAGGAAATTGTAGCATCTATGCCTTATCAGCAGAGCAGTGGCAGGCTGCTCTATTCAATCCATGCCCAGCTCTTCCAGTGAGCAAGAGAAACAGTGTCCCCATTCTATCTTTCTGAATAGCAGTGTTATGTTATTGTATAAGCATTGGGAAGAGACAATCCTTCATGAGATCTTTACCACAGCACTTCTAATTGCAAAGGAATGGACACTTGCAGACAGAAATATTATAGGATTGAGAAGAAATCTGCAGGTTCATCTAAATTCTGCCTACATACCAGTAGCACTGCACTTGAAAGATCTCTTTGTAACACATCCTCACCCTGTTTCAGCTTGCTTGGATTTAGAGAGAAAGGCTACAGCTAGGACCAAGAGCAGAAACAAAAATAGTTTTCATGCTTGTAATGGACACCCTTTTTTTATTTTTGCTCATATCACCACAGAGGTATTTCCATTTATTGTGTACTGAATCTACTACATAGACTCCAAAGTCTTGAGTCAAAAGGATATTTTGTTTCTGTTGGTTTTTAATAACTTAAATTTGGCTGTTAACAAAAGACAGTTCATACTGAAGTTCACTCCAGTTTCTGGAAATCATTGCTGGAGGAACACCAGTAGAGGAAACAGTGCACAGTTGTCATACTCTTCCTTAACCGTTGCCAATAAGCTCAACAGTCTTGCTTGACTCATTATGGGAGTATTTTCTTAGGCAAATTTATTAACATGCAAGCTGTCCACAAGGTAGAAAGAGAGGCTTTAGGTTTCAGTCATGCTGAATTCTTGGATAATAGCTAAAAATCTGTGACGGCCCCTTGCAGCTATTGCGATTGATTCCTTTTTCTTCCCCCACCACCATCAGTTAAAGCAAGGGTAACATTATTTTCCTTTGAAATAATAGGTAAGCTTGTGAGTAATCTTTTCAGGGCACTCAAACATCACCATAGTGAAGCTCATACAAATGGCAGACAAGAGGCAGGCAAGGTACACTGGTTTGCTTAAATAGGACAAAGCTGTATGAACTATTCAAGACAACCAAATACAAGTGGTGAAAATGGACTGAGGACTTCAGCTGAATATAGTTAGACACAAGAATCCAATGTCACCACAGTACTTATGACAGGTCTTAAAACAATCTTTGCCAGTAACCTGTTCTTTAGTATCAGGTAATACTTTTTGAAACAACAGTAAGCCAGTAAACATATTCTGCCAAGAAGAAATGGAAGATCAGTGATGGCAGCACATGTCAGAAGGAACAAGGTGGAAAAGAAGAGATGTATCTGGCAAGCCAGCCTTTCTGCTGCCACTTAAGTGTTACTGAAAAAAATTAAATTAAAACATTCTCTGCATCCAGGCAACAGGGAAAGACACAGAAAACTCAGCAGTAAACACTAGAACTACCCATTGTGCAGTGGAGAACAATTTTCATGAAGCTTTATACACTTTGCATGCTTGAGCAAACGCTCTTTTCAAACTGTGTAACGAAGCAATACTTATTTTTTACCTGGACGGGCAGTGTTTGCAACACTGCCTGTGTTTACAACACTGCCTGTGTTTATGTGCCTGCGTACCCACTTCCTCCTTTTCAACAGAACATAAATGTTAAAGTTGGTTGCAACAACCTGAAATCTTCAGAACATTATACATTTCATAAACTAAGCTGTTTACATTGCTTTTTTTTTTACTGTTTTCAGTAAGCAACAAAAGGAGCTGTATGTTGCCAATCCTCTAGATCTTCTCAATAATCATCAGAAAAAATTCTACTATGTAAAAAATTGGCAATATTTCCAGGAAGAAAACGTAGAAAAGACTACTTGAAAAAATTCTTACTCTTCAACACTAAGAAAAATCCCAAAAGTTACTTTGTTGAAAAAGACTTTAAAATTAACCCAATCGCAAGTCTGAACCTATAATTCCTCAGGAGTTTATGACATGGTGTTGAAGTCTTTGAGCATCACGTATCCCAGAAATTATATTCTTACTGATTTTACTGTAACTTTTCTGCTGCTGAGCCATAGTTACAAGCTTTTTGGTGTACCCACACCCATTAGAAAATTAAAGGATCTAACATGTTCATTTCAAAACATCATTAGGTATGGATAGCTACTACTACTATTTTTCTTTATTCATAAACTAGCAATACCCATTTACTGTGACAATTACAGAATCACAGAATGGTTAGAGTTGGAAGAGACCTTAAAGATGATCAAGTTCCAACCCCCCTGCCTTGGGCAGGGACACCTCCCACCAGACCAGGTTGCTCAATTCCCCATCAGTGTCCAGGTCTTAAACGTTCGCAGGGATGGGGCATCCACAACTTCTCTGA
>JAOXNG010000021.1:103935840-103949852 GCA_028566535.1 Scolopax minor | reverse complement strand
GGTAGGAGTGTCCAGGGGTGGAATTGGATGGTCTTTAAGGTCCTTTCCAACCCAAACTGTTCCATGATAATAGCACAAAGTACACTTTGTAAACTATACTTGAGACTTTAAACAAGAAGATTAGGTTGATGTGACACGTTCGGTGCTTTGTTACCTCTTACTGAGCCTTTATTTAAAAAGAGAAGAGAAATGCTCGTGTAATTTCTGGGAGTAATGATTAAGGCAAAGAATGCTTATTAGTGAGTTGGATGAAAATACTGTATCTGATGATTTTGGGTTTTTTCCTTCCCAAGATAAAAGTTATATCAAGAAAATATAGGGCTACAGTTGAGACTAAACTTTTGCATGTGTGTGTATATATATTTATTATGATAATAATAATATATAAAAGGATATAACTTCTTAAAGCGAACTCCTTACTCATTTTACATAGCTTATTTTGGGATTATAACACTGCTGCATCATGATATGGCTACAGGGCAAGCATTCATCACTGTATCTGTGTGCATTTATCTGTTTAGAGCGCATTAATCCTACATGTTTTCCCAAACTATAATGTACCATTTGGTATATGACCCTCTCCATTACTGACTAGATATGCCTTCTTGTTGAATTAATCTTCATGGGTGGAGATAAGTCATTTTTACTGAGAAGAAATTTCACTTTATCTGAGTTCTGATGGATGTTGATTGAGCAACTGCTCTTTTGCAGGTGAAGTGGATGATGTACTGGATTGTGTTTGCCTTTTTCACCACTGCAGAAACACTCACAGACATTGTTCTTTCTTGGTGAGTTCCTTGGTGGCATGTTTTTGGGGTTTTTTTTTGGGTTGCTTTTTTTTTTTTTATTAAATAACAGAGAATTAGTGTTAGGATGTCAGGAATAAACTGTCTCTGCTTTAGGAGTTTTCAGTCCTTGTGAGGAGTCTGCAGATTTGTAGATATTGTGGGTAGTAGCTACTGTCTTAGCTGTTCCATCTCCTATACTTGCAAGCAGTTATGTATCTGTAAGGGGATCTTCATTCATTCCTAACATTAAATATTTTTGAGAAGCTGTAATGCGAACTGATAAAAGTGATAAAAGTTTGATAAATGGTTCAAAAAAACACCCAAGATGGTAGAAGGAAGGGACCTGTCCGGGAAGCAGCTTCATAATCCTTTCAGTGCTGTGTATCATGCTTGGCAATATGGCGGCCTTCAAAAATGACAAGTCATCATTACATGTCTTCAGCTGAACCTTTGGGACAGGCTGTCTTCAGTTTCTTCATAGTGTTTGAGCTTTGCATTCTGAAAGAATACTAGTCAAGAGTAGCATGTTTTAAAGAAACATGAAATGGCTACACATGCCTTACAGAAGTTCTTGGCAGCTTTGCATAAACTTTGAAAAGCAGATAAAGTTCTAAAAAGTGCTGGTAAGTAAGTTTGTGTACCTAAAATGAACTGCTGAAAACAGAAATCTCTTACTACTAATAGAGACAGTAGAAAGTTTGCATTCACTTGTTTTGCTCTTGGCTGCTGTGTCGTCCCAGAGACTTTATTGGGTAAAGGTTAACGATGAAAGGCTTACATGCTGCATGCTCTTTTTCATTTACACTGACCCTCCTTTTGTGCCTTACCGGAGGAGTACCTAGTGGAAGTTTCAGAAACTGAGCCATCAGCTTTAGCAGGAGCTTGAGATTTATTAAGATACATAGTTGAAAACTTTGGATAATGAGAAGGAAACTAATGCAATATTAACATCCAGTGGATACTGTCTGAAAAAAACTTCAGAATGATGAGAATAGCTATCAGATTGTAATTTGGTGTGTTTGCAGGGCTGAGAGATGCCCTGTTTATGGAGTTTTCATGGCTATGGATGAAAGACTAAATGAGACTCAAAGAAGGTATGTCCTAGGGTTACAAAGAGGGTTCTGCTGTTCTGACCTGATATATTGATTCTTTTGTTTCTGAGCCGTTGTCTTGCTTTTGCTCTTTCTGCCTATGCTGCTCTCTACCAGTTATCTCCGCCTGTCTCTGTGAAGATCTTGATTCCAGTTCTCCATCTTTTTCTCTCTCTCCCTCTCTTTTTTTTTTCTTCCCTCTTTCTCTCAGGTTTCCCTTTTATTTCGAGCTGAAAATTGCATTTGTGATTTGGCTGCTATCCCCTTACACCAAGGGCTCCAGTGTCCTCTACAGGAAGTTTGTGCACCCAACGCTCTCCAATAAGGAGAAGGTACTTACTTGTTGTTAGAAGATACTGACCTTTCTAGGAGCTGAGTGGCTTCTGATACGGTTATACCACAATGAAAGCTGAAATGCGTGAATCAGGCTTGTGCTGACATTTGTGGATATGGAATGATTCTGTCTCTGAGCATGATGCCATGTTGCAGCTCACTGACAATTGTAATGTAGCCTGTAGTTTGCCTAGTGCTTAGAGAGGATGTTTGGCTAACCCAGTGTCATGAGCCCGTGCAGTCACTATCAGTAGTTAATCTCTTTGACTCATGATAGGCCACTAACTCATGATAGTTCTGTGGCCATGCTGTTATTTTCACATTGTCAGCGTAAGCAACTGCTTTGTTTCAGTTGTCACAATTTAGAGATTGCGTACTTTAAGTAAAAGTTGCGTTTGCAAGCTTTCTGTAAGCAGCAGAGAAGCTGCAGTTACTGGTCAGTGACAGCTGATGCTGGTAGCCTGGAAAAAGGTGTCCAGATGAGCTTTAGCTTTTTAAGGGTAATGGTGGGGAGACTTTGGTCATATTTGTAATGAGGAACTAAATGCCATGTTCCACATTGCCTTCCTAGGAAATTGATGAATACATTACTCAAGCTCGTGACAAGAGCTATGAAACCATGATGCGAGTTGGCAAGAGAGGGTTAAACCTTGCTGCCAATGCAGCAGTTACCGCAGCTGCAAAGGTAATGCAACACCTTCTGTAACATTCAGGAATTATCCAGTAGTTTTGTTTTGTGTGCCAGCAATTAGTGCTATGGGTGTGTTGCGGATGCTGGTGCTTGTTGGTACCAAACCATTTTTCCTTTCCTCCAGTTTACTTTGTAATTAATCCCATCCTTTGATATATGAAAAGTGGAGAGAGAGTGGAATGGATTTTGATTTAATCTCTTCCCTCTTAGTCTTGGGAGCATATTTTTCATTTTCCTTCTGTTTTTTTCTGGAGTACCCTATGTCCTGGGTGGAGAGACTAACTTTTCTTCTAATGCTGGGGAAAATTGCACTTTAAGAAGACTCTAGTGTTGAATTTGAAAAAATACTTACTTTATAGCCAGCCAGGCTCTGTGGGATTCAAGATTGTTTTCGAGCCTTGCCAGGTGCAGGGACAAGGAGGAGCAAGGCCTGAGCATTTGACTCAGGCTGGCCAACAGGATTATTTCATACCATGAACATCACATTCAATATAAATCAGAAAAGTTTGCCGCATGGCCCTTTCTCCCTTGATGGTGGTGAGCCCAGACAACTCCTTGCCCCAGTGCCGGAACCCTGAGGCCTTCCGTTCCTCCTGAGGCCATTGTGCTCGCAGTGTCCACCATTTGCTGTCCACTGCTGGGAATGCACAGCTTCCTGCTGATATAATTGGCTGAGTATAATTCTTGTATATCTTGTATCATTATAGGAATTACTACTGGTTCTTTAGTATTATTGTTAATTATTTAGTCTTAGTCTATTAAATCTGTTTCTATTTCAACCCTTTCCAGGTGGGGAGGGGTCATTGGGTGATCGAATAACTGTTTAAACGACAATAGATTGTTACAAGTGTTCTCAAACCATAACACCCTAGTAGGGAATAGAGCCATTCTCTCTTCTTCTCACTGATCCCATCTGCAATGATCTTGGTGAAGTGCCCTTGAACCTAATTATTATGTCTTCTTAGGGCCAGGGAGTTTTGTCTGAGAAACTGCGAAGTTTCAGCATGCAAGATCTCACTCTGATTCGGGATGAAGATACTGTGCATATGCGAAGCCATGAGCCACAGCTGCACCCCTCTGGTGGTAGTCTTCTTGAAACCATTGAGGATTCAGGTACAGAACACTCTTGCTGGGCCATTGCAGGAAGCCTCTTGTGGTGAGCCAGGAGGGGGGAGTAGGGGTTCCCTGAACTTTCCATGCATTTGTTCTCAGAAGGACTACACAATTCTAAATTATCTGGGAGAAGTTGCATTGCCTTGCCTAGTCCCTTCCCATCTATTAACACATCTCTGTACTTTTTGGATTATCTTTAAGGATTGTGGACGTCTCCCTTTCATGTGTTTGTTCGGGATGGGCCATTTTAGACTTTATGTGATTTTCAAAAGCATTTGCTAAAACTTTCTCACTTACTCTTTAGCTTCATGTTACTCCTCAGGAGAGGAGAGCAGTGTGGCACAGAGGTCTAATGGAACCCCATCGGAAACTAGAATAGACCCATCAGATGAAGATGCAGGAGACAAACTTCCTAAACGTACACAGAGTCTCAAAACTCCTAAAAAGACAATGAAAACTGAGGTGAGCTGGTGTGTAAATTATTTCTAGCATCCACACTGATTTGTGAGCTTCGTTGGAAGGCTCTGGCTTCATAGCCTCAGTGCATTTAAAAGGTGTTTATATAAACTTTGTTTGACTAAATCTTTGCTGATTGAGTCCTACGTCAGAGGACTTGCTGTCTACTTGCTATACTAGTCTCTAGCTTTTATATTTTTATCATGCCTGAAAGCCTCTGTCATAAGCCGGGACCCAGCTATACTTTCATTCGGGTTATGTGTTGAAGGGTGGAGCTTAGACGTTTTGTTGACTACATCCTCTCTCCTGTCTGTTACAGTCTGAATATATAATACTACTGTGACCCTTATACAGTCACTGGGACAGTGACTTTCTCCTCATCTAAAATGTAGTGGTTCTGTACTCTCTTAGGCCTCTCTGGACTTCTTCATATTAGAAATGGGGAAAATGCAATTTCCCCCTCCACATCGTTCAGGGATAGGTTGGACAGATTGGACCAATGGGCCAAGGCCAGTGGGATGAGGTTTAATAAGGCCAAGTGATGGGTCCTGCATTTTGGTCACAACAACCCCCGGGTAATGTTACAGGCTTGGGGCAGAGTGTCTGGAAAGCTGCCCAGCAGAAAAGGACCTGGGAGTGTTAGTGGACAGCCGGCTTAACATAAGCCAGCAGTGTGCCCAGGTAGCCAAGAAGGCCAACAGCATCCTGGCTTGTATCAGGAACAGCATGGCCAGCAGGAGTAGGGAAGTCATTGTGCCTCTGTACTCGGCACTGGTGAGGCCTCACCTCGAGTACTGTGTCCAGTTTTGGGCCCCTCACTACAGGAAAGACACTGAAGTGCTGGAGCGTGTCCAGAGGAGAGCCACCAAGCTGGTGAGGGGTCTGGAGAACAAGTCCTATGAGGAGAGGCTGAGGGAACTGGGCATGTTTAGTTTGGAGAAGAGGAGGCTAAGGGGAGACCTCATTGCCCTCTACAACTACCTGAAAGGAAACTGTAGAGAGGTGGGGTTGGCCTCTTCTCCCAAGGGAATAACGACAGGACCAGAGGGAATGGTATGAAGCTGCGGCAAGAGAGATTTAGATTAGATATTAGGAAGAATTACTTTACTGAAAGAGTGGTCAGGCACTGGAACAGTCTACCCAGGAAGGTGGTGGAATCACCATCCCTGGAGGTGTTTAAGAAACGTGTAGACATGGCTCTTCAGGGCATGCTCTAGAGCCCAAGATTATTGGTCTGTGGTAGGGTGTGGGTGCGAGTTTAGTTGGTGGGTGCTTTTTTTTGTGTGTGTGTGTGGGTTTTATGGGTTTTTTGGGGTTTTTTAAGGTTTTGGGTTTTTTTGGTTTTGTTTTGGTTTTTTTAATGTGGTCGGACTCAGTGATCTCAAAGGTCCCTTCCAACCACTAAGATTCTGTGATTCTGTGATTCTGTGACAGCTCAAAGCCAACATTGCCTTATGAATTAATTCTTCAGGTGCTGGCTTGGCAATCACTCTACTGCTAGAGTTCTCACTCATTTTGGTGGTGGTGGCATACCTGTGATGTGCCCAGACAGACCAGCACAGCTGAGCACAGCTAGGGCAGATGTTCAGAGGTTTAGGTTCTAGTTCTCTTTGGCCAGTCAGAGAGTCCCAACAGTCCCCAACAGAGGACAACAGTTAAGCCCTTAAGTGCATTAAAAAAAAATAATACTATATATATAGAAGAGTTGGTGGGACTTCTGTCATAAAGTGCAACATCCTGTAGGCGATGGTAAATGATCAGTAAATTTAATGGTTGATCCTAAAGGACCCAAACCCATTGGTTCTGTTTATTTTAATAAAGCTAAGACTCTTCCACAGCTCTCTAAAATGAGTCTGTGCTCCTTCACATGATGTTCATGTTGATATGGTTGTTCAAATAAATATGAGGAAGACAGTTCCATGCAAAAATAGCATTCAAAGGCATGCTCTGAACTGCTCCAGATCATGGAATGCAGCATTGCTATCTATACTTCCCTAATGCATGAAAAAGGTTTCTTCCATAATCCTTAGAAGGTCAGTACAGATGTCTTCTATATGATATTAAAGCAAAAGTCTTGCTATAATTTTTCAAATATCCATAGCCTCCATCAGCCATTGGCCTCTGATTGGAGCCAAAACAAATCAAACCAAATCCACAAAATTTATTTGCTGAATCATGGAAGAAATATGTCTTTTGATGAATGTGTATCATCCCATCCTCAGCTTTTGTTCTTATGTTAATAAATTACAAAGATTTTATTATTTCTTGTTTATTTCTTGAGAAATAAGATGAAAAAGGAAATGAGGACAGAACCAAGATGATTTAGAGATAGTGATTGGAAAGTTCAATACACACTGACATGTGACTAGAATTTATGGTTATTTCTTGCCTCCATTAATTTGTTAATTCAAGTCACATATTATGCAGCACCATTACTTGGGTTTTGATGGGGCTTCTGCAAAGGTTGAGGTTGGAGGTAGGATTTTTCTGCTAAGTAAAAATCTTTACCCATTTTTTTACCCATCACATTGCTGCTGAATACAGATTTTTTTTTTGGCAAAATGTGTAGCTGGGAAAATTGCTCACATATTCCTGAACTTCTGTGACACATAATCCATCTCTGACTTTGTGTCATCTGTTTTCATGACCCTCTCACTACTTTCATGTGTCGATGGGTGCATTCAGTGCACTTAAACAATGCCAGAGTGATTGAGCTCCCGGCAAGGAGACCCAGAAGGAAACAACTGTCCTCTCTAGCCTGGCAGCTAAGCATGGGCTGGCTGAAAGTGCAATAACTCACGTCCCTGATGCTGGCATGGGCCATGGGAACTACAGGGGGACATCAAACACCCAGGAGCCCAACAACCATTGTGGCCAGCCTGATTGCATTCCTTACTCATTTCCCTGTCTCTCTCTAGACCTTCCTCCCACCAACCCAGGCTGCCCCCTGCTCTCATCCAACAGAGTTGGATGACAAAGCAGACCCTCAATCACTGCTGGAGCTGCTTCAAGCCTGTGGCTTCCCCAGAGGGCCCATAAGTTCAGCAGATGTTCTCTGTGCCCTGGGCTTTCTGCAGCCCCTGGATGGGAATGGCTGGCAGCACTTGTCTTGATGCCTTTTATCAATGGCAACGGCTTAGGGCACTTTGCACAGGCTAACATTTTTGTGCACTCCCCTGTGACACTCAGTGAAATGACACTGATAAGAATGGTGTCTATTGCTCTATAAACCTCTGAAAAGAAATATTTTTGTGAGACTCACTGGTGAAAAAGGCACATATATAAGAAAGGATTAAAAAGCATATAGATCTCTATGTAGATCTTTCAATTATAAATATAAAAGTGTTTTGGTCTATAGGTTGTGACAGTCTCTATTCTCATCCTGCTCCTCAGTGCTTCGAAACAGGTGTTCTCTTCAGCTGTGCAATTCCTCCAAAGTAAAACCTTTAAAATCAGAAAGCACAGGCCAGGGATTTCATTACTGGGAACAGGACCAGGGTCTGTGATGTTATTCACCAACCATCTGAATAACTAGATAAAATTGATGGTTTCCTTATGGTTTGATTAGATTTTGTGTCAGTTCTTACAGTGACAGATTTGGAGAAAAGTAATAAAAAGACAATGTAATTTAAAAATCAATAATGTGGAGGGGAGGGAATGCAGACTGGGAAGTTTTGCATAGCGGGTAGCATTGTGTTGTGATGTTTAGTTTCTTCTTTTATCCTTTTTTATTTGTTAACATTTAAACAGATTTCTAGGGATTTTTATCTTTTATAATGACTCCAGCCCTTTTGCTGAGCTCATTTCCATTACACAATGTTATTTCAGCTGCTAGGCAAGGAGATAATGTACCCTTCATTAAAAATAGCTAGGAAGAGGAGAGTAGCATGGCCCCCTCTCCCCCCTCCCATTAACAAGCATTTCTTCTCCCTTATCTTTTTTTTTCTCTCTCTCTTTTATTTTTGTCCTTAACATGCTACTCAGATCTTTTGTCTGAGGAAAAGTTTGATTATGCCTTAATCCAAATGGCCAGTTCAATCTATTTTAATCCAATTAACAGATTCGAACTATGCTGGGTGTCATAATCCATTTCTTAATCCAATTAGATGTTGTCATTTTGACTGTGGGTGAAGACTTCTCAGAGCAGAGCCTGTTCATTTTCAGTTTCAGAATGCAACATGATGTTGCAAACTAATTTAGACTGTTTCCCTGGTAGCCCAAACAAGGAATGAAAAGAAAAGATGTCACCAACATTTGCATCCTTCCCAGGTTTGATCTAGTTTATCAATAATTAAAGCTACTAGGACTTGATTCTTATGATCAAATTGGATTTGTCTCTTTGATTATTTTTTTTTTTCATGAAACTGAATTTAAATATACCACTTGCTAGAGACTGGCAAAAATGGCTTGTAAATTTAGCTGCTTTAGCTTAAGGTGCTCACCTTGAGATGGTTCAAGGCTTCTCTGTATTTTATGAAAATCAGGCCCCTTTTAAGGAAATGCAAAGTGACTTTCTCAGTTCCATAATCAGTCATGAAAATCTTGCCCTTTGTATTTTCCCTTTTCAAGCTGGTAGGCTGAGCAGTTTATCCAGGGAAATGCAAGCTTGGATCTCATTGAAATGTTTCAATTACTTTCCTTTCTGACTGTGCCTAGAATATTTATAAACATATCTGGTACTTTCCATTATAATCAATTTTCAGTATTGAATAATAAGTTTCCAAATAATATGGTTTAATTTTGCTTTTACCCAACATGGGAAAAGTGCTGAGGTTTTCAGAGTTCATGTTTTATGGAGCTCAGAGAGATACTTGCTTCATTCTCTAATGAAAGTTTCAAGGAAGATGCTGTTGACTCTATGATCTATAGTCAAAGCTTTCACAGCAGACACTCAGTCTTTCCAGGGCTTCTTGCTTTGTTAAAATCATATTCACCTTTAAGGCAACTACACTTTTGTTTTCCTTTAGGCAAGTCATGAGATCTCATCTGAGAAGGACTTGAAGTCCCTTTCTATGAAAAAACAGAGAAAGAGTTAAGCAGCTACTGGACTGTTAAAAACTCCACAAACTGAATTTATGGTGTAAATTTGTACTTGAAACATGAGTCAAAAACTGTGTGAAGTGTCCAACTCTGTCCACTAGAATATAAGCTTCTTTTATAAGCCTTTCCCAGATTCTGGCATCTAAGAATATATGCTTTAATTTTGCTACAGTGAGATTCTAAAAATAAATTTGAATCTTTTTTTTCCCCAAATAAACCCCTAATATTTTCTAGATAAATTATATACACTCTAAAGTAAAAAAACCCAAACAAAAACCCTTTAACAAAGAAAAATGGGATTATTGTAAGCAAGAAAAAACAAAAGTTCCCTCTCAAAACTTCAACAGGCAGACTGCTTTTCTATCTTATTTTCATTCTTCCTATAGATATGACTGGTATTTTCTCATCATGAATCTAAGTCATGTAGAAGGGCTGGAGACGTGCAACATTTAAGCACAAAAAGCTGGCTATGAGACTGGTGAGACTGGGGAAAACATTGCATGAAATCATCAACTTGAAAATAGAAATAAACTGCTTCATCAAAAAGGTTTTCATGCAAATATAGAAATTACTCGGTACTGGTGTCTAAATCAGGTATTCTGCAAGGAACAAAGGTGGTAACATGCCAGGCACCTCCATGGATCCTGAATAGTGCTCATATTTCTTGAGGATCATACGTTGGTTTGCAAGGACACTGGAGACTTACCAGAGTGATAAAGGGTGGACTTCAACTCCAGATTAAGATTACTAAATCAGATATCTTCCTAGATATCCATTGTGCTATGGACCTGCATCTTCCTGTAAGCTGATCTCAACATATGTGGCAGAGATGATCAGAAAGACTGCTATCCATGACCACAACGTGCATGTAAGATGTTGAAGCCCACACAGGGAATGTGCATTTTGGCCACTGCTTTGCAGTAATGTTTACATGAAGCTCCTCCATTTCCTTCAGATCATACAGTATCTTTCTACACTGGTGAAGCTTCATAAACAAGTTATTTTCAAGAAGAACGTACAAGGACATGGTAATGGAGGTTAGCTGCAGCTATGAATTTTATGAACAGTTTGATGGAAACCACATTAAATGGCAACATCAGCTCACAAATCAGGCTTGCAATGCTCTTACTCCAATCTGGTGTTCAGGGTGATTCACTGTGAATTTGCTTTTCATGGCCACCTTTTCATGCAGCATCATTTATCAGGATACCAGCCACTTATGCTGCAGAAAACTCTAGCATTATGTTTTAGCGGCGTTAACAACTAGCATTTTTACAATGCTGCTCATGTTAGCAAAGTAAGTACTGTAAATAATATCGCAAAGCCTACAGTATTTGCCCTCCTTGTAATTTACCTGTTCACGACACTATCACCCAGGCTATAGAGCTGTCAGGTCCTGACTCAACATGCATTGTATCTTAGAACAGTAATACCATTTCTACTCACACCAAAATGGGTCAAAATGCAGCCTAAAGGTGATCCATAAACAGAAGAAGAGCAGGATGGTACAAGGAAGAGAAAAAGTCCCCCTATTCATGGGGAAAAAATGTCTTCTTTTGAGAATTATACCTGAAAGAGGTATATAAGGAAAAATAAAGATATGGGCTGTTAGAATGTAAAATATAAACTACAATGAAACAGACAACTCTGGTCTGGTTTTTTTTTCTTATTTATCAAGGTAATATTATCAAGGTAATATTCCTGTAGTCTGACTGAAGTTATTCCATTTCAGATTTTTGGCTGTCCCCTCATTTGAAGTTCTTCTGCTCCATGGGTGGGTCTGAACTAGGGTTGGATCCCATAGTTCCCATTTCCCTCTGGCCATGCCAAGGTAATATATCAACTGATAGCCTTCTAGAAGTATAATTTATTTAGAAGGAAATCATCAAAGAAAACATGCTTTAAACCACTAAACGTGGCATATATTCATATGAAGCTTTTCCCTACAGCTTACTATGCCCTTGTACGGGAAAAACACCAATATATTAGGCTCTTTCTATAGAATATATTTCTTCCTGTTTCTCCTTCTGCTTAACCCTTCAGCCTCGTTCTCTAGCCAGATTCTGAGAAGCATCCTATCCTTTCTTCTCAGGAGACTTTTAACTACTCATTAGCCTTTACATTTTCAAGTTTTGAGCTTGGAAAAATAAACATACATCTTATTAGCAGATAGGATACCCTGTCCCTGACGTTAATAATTTTGCCTAATATTTTGAAGAGCTCGCCTAAGTATTTGCTCTGGGAAGCCAAGTGTTGCTTCCTAATTAGTCTTTTATGCATCCAACTGTAATTTAAATCAATATATTTACAAAGACTATTCCTGAACTCAGTACAACTTATCTGACTTGTCATATAAAGCATTCACTGTAACACTCTTAAAGTAGTCACATATTTTGTTCAATTCTGTAAAAAGAGATCAAAATAAGTGTACTTCAGCAGAAAACAGTGCACTTTTTGGGGGTTTTAATTTCTTTGAAGACACTATCCCTCTTTTGTGCAGAGAGAAGTTGATGACCTTGCACAGTCCCTTGCTGTGGAGAAGGGCCCCTTTGCACTCATTAGAAATATGTGTGTTTGGATCCAGAGGTCCCACATTTAAGTCTTACTGTTGATAATTTATCTTTGCTTGCATTGGTACAGCTTACTACTTGCATACCTCAAGATGAATGCAGGGAAATTTCAAAACAAACAAAACTGAAGAACATTTGTTTTTAAAACTTTGATTCTTTTGAAAGCTATAAAAACCACAGGAGATTTTTAGCAGAAGAGCAAAATCTATATGATAAGAATAGTCCTGGAAAGAACCACATACTTCCCCAGTTTACATATAGCAGCATACTAAATGTCACATCACTACAGGATGTTTAAGAGGTGTCCAGACTACAAAACTACTCTCAAACTCAACACATGACTTAAATGGAAAGAACAAACCCCATAACTATAAAGTATCCAAGAAAGAGCACAAAAGATACAACAAAAATCTCTAAAATTAGCAGTTAGAATTATTTAATTCCAGGAATTTACATTCTTTATGTAATTTTTAGAGAATTTTATGTTAGTGGAGAGAAGCAGCATGCCAAATAGTCTTGCTGTTGTTTAATGAGTATTTTTAGCCAGAGCATCCTTTAGGAGACTTATACTCCCATATTATAACACTTTGGGCTTGATTAAGGTGCCTAAACATAAATTTCTAGGCTTCTTAAGAAACCTTTGGATATAGAAGATCTCTATGGGAATTGCAAATATGGCAGAAAATTAGAAGAAACCAGAAGCTTTTATGAACTGGCAGCTGGAGCATAGGTAAGATACTTCAAATGACATTTAATAGATATTAAGTTACATCTAGGATATATACATTATATATATACAGGATATTCGGTGTAACTGTAAAATGTAATTGAGTTCTTTTATGTCCAGCTGTACCTGTTGGTAAAATAAGGGAAACAAAAAAAATATACAGAATATTAAAAAATTTATATCTCCTTATGGACCTGTTGCTGGAACAAGTGGAATGGCTTCCTCAGATTTCAAAAGGAACTGAGCCAGGATCTAACACAGTTGAATAAATAATAAGTGATTCACTAGCCTTCCTGAGTCATGCACAATGTCCAGATTATTCTCTCTGTTTATCAATAAAAATTTATACCATACTTTTATTTAGCCAATTAAATATGTTTTTAGCATTTTCATTTTGTTGTGTGACACCGATGCTTGATATTCAGAATTCAACCTGTTCTGTGGTGCTGGTGAGCTGGTTTGGATGAACAAACAAGTACAGAAAAGTCAACTAAGCTCTTAATTCAGGCAGAGTAAAGAGTGGAGAGAGTAAATGCAGAAGACTGGAGAATTTGAGTGACTTTTGCTTGTTCTTAGCTCTAAAGCGTGTTCAGAGACATGGTATTGTGAATAGCTATGAATAGAAAGCTGCTACAGAAGATATCATGTAGGTGCTCCCCAAGCAGTTGTTTCACCACTGACTCTAAAAAAGTTTCCAGGCAGTTTAGTTTAACTTTCTGAGATCTCTGGATGGGCTTGAGATAGTGTTTATTGCTGATACCTAAAAACGGAGCTGGCTCTTTTTCCTCCTTAGGAAAAGGACTACATGTATAAATTTAGCACGTGATATACTCTGTTAAAAGGTTTGTGGTTAGGAGCAAAAACTCAAAAGTCTGAATATTCCTGTCCTGGTGGCTTCATTCTGTGACAGGTGGAATCCTCTGAAGGTGGGGAAAGGAGGTAATTGCTTCAGGAAAAGAGCCCAAAGAAAGATCTGATAAAATCTTCTGAATCTAAAGTGTGGATACAGGCTAAAGATGTGTCCAAAATAGCAAATTTTAAAGCAATTCTTAGGAGATGGATTCAGTTTTGGATGCAATGTTAAGATGTTACCCCAGACTCTGGCATGGTTTGTTAGTTGGGATGAGCCTGAGACCATTCCCAGTAAGTACGGGAGAGTTGTCACATGGAGAGTTCGTATTTTAGAGACCAGCAGAAATGAAC
>JAOXNG010000021.1:103920715-103935740 GCA_028566535.1 Scolopax minor | reverse complement strand
AACAGTGCTGGGGTAGATCATAAGAAATGCTGAGTGCCGTCAGACTGGGGATCCATCTAGTACAGGATACTCTCTCTTTTATATTGATTCAACAAAGACAAGTTGACAAGGGATAAAAATGGATAAAAAGCAAGTAGCTATCACACCTTTCACAGGGTGTGTGAGAGCTTGAGTTATGAATAGAAGAGTATATGTGACTATGTCTCTGCTTGTTTAATGAAAAATCTACAGAGTATAATAAACCTCATTTCCATGAAATTAGCATATGGGTAAGGCTTTGTATGATCTAAGAAAGGCACTTTGTTTGAACACATAGGGTATCAAAATACTCATTCAAAATCTTTAATTAACTTTTCCCCCTCTTCATTATCAATCACTTATTTCAACTATTCATAGCTTCAATAATCTTCCTCTGGTGGCTAAGAGATAAGACATTTAAGAAATACAGAGCCAAACTCAGTGTTGCTTATATTTGTATTGCATTTGAATTTGCCCAGAATGCTTGGGGTTTTCTTTATCAAAGATTCAAGTGAATGGAATTCTAAAGTTGATTTGGCTATATACTTCCTGGGGATGAAGAATATGAATGTTCACATGTGGTCTTGGAATGAAAGCTTGATAAACATGCATAGACTGAGATTTTAATGTCCTATAATGCACACAAAATTTCTTTGGGTATTGTTTTAACAGATTCATGTGAAATCTCTCAGGGTGTTCTATTAGCAGATGCAACCTTGGAATGAAATTGAGGAAGTTATTGGCACATAGCTATTGTTGAGTGGCAGTATGTGAAAAAACATACAATGTTCATATGAATTTTGGTAATTCATGCACACTCTCTTAGGAAGTAGATGTGGCAGTTTACATTATCATTTTTGTATATCTAAAACACCTTTTTCACTGTATTATGTTGCCCATTTCTTTACTTGCTCCACATAGAGAAACAATCTATTACAATTTACAAATCTGATTTACTAGCTTACAGTCTTGAAAATTCTGAAGACCCCTTGGAGAAATTAACAGAACAGTAAATGTCATAGTTAGACAATCCCAAATGGCTTGACTTGGTAAAAGCCTGGAAGATTACAGTAGTTGAGAGAGAAAGATGTAAGTAGAGCAGCTGACTCCAGAGTGGCTGTGGGCTATGACTGTGGAAGGCAAACTCATATCTAGGATATGCTGTGAAAGGTATTTCCAGGAGACCTTGAAACTTGCTATAGACCACTATAGCATTCATTATGGACTATAACTATGAAAATAAATTAAACAAGATCAAGATGGGCCAATCTGTGATGCACAATCATCCATACTTTAAATTGCTAGTATAACCCTTGCATGCTTTTACTTTAGGCCAATTAGCTCTTTCCCAGTAGTGCCTGAGCATGGCTTAGGGGCTAATGTGAGCTGGGAACCATTCTCAGGACAGTGCAGAAAAGCAGGAGAGTAAGTGTATTTACTTGTGTAGAAGTAAGCCACGCCACATCAACTAACACTCCTTTATATATGGTGTATTTACATCTTACAATGTAACTAGGATCTGGAGAATAACTCAATTTCATAATCATCTCAAAAATTAAAAGTCTGCGACATTAATCTTGGTGACTCCTACATTACAGTGAACTGCAACTGGATCTTGTGAGTGAAAGTACTTTGTAGGCTGCCAAAGGGATGGTGTAATTGCGTGGGTTTTTTTGTGTGTCTGGACAACATGACAACTCTAGCAGTACAGTGAAAATATCATCCTTTGATGTATAATGAGAAAAGTTTTAAGTGAGTGTCAGGAAGTCGTTAAATGTCAGGAGCTAAGCAAGGTATTGATGACTTTAATACATTGCTATTAAATCCTGCTTTCATTTTGTTGCTGGAAAGAAAATATGATAAAAAAGAAACAATCTGTGTTTTCAAGAAAAAACCTACAAAAATGGTTTGATTAATAGAAAATATATTTTACAGTAAAAAGACCTCCATGTATTTAGCTTGCTCAAGAGACATTTAAGAGGCAATTTAATTACAAATACGAAGTGTCTACCCAAGGGTAGTATATCTGTTAGTAGAAGACTCTTTGACCCTGCAGATATTGGCAGTACAATGAAATCTCAGCAGAGATTGCACAGAGTTAAGCACAAGACTGTGCTTAACTATCAGGGCAGATTGCAAATGGACATGTATATTTTTCTTTTTTCATGTTGTCAACTAAAAAGGCACATGTCCAAATATGCCTGCTAATTAAAGTTGCATATATCTAGCAGTGGACATGGAAATTACTGAATGAGGTTTTATGGGCAGTTTTACACAGAATGGTAGATCCTGTTGTGCTTTTTGCCCTTAACACTCATACACTGAGAATAAGCTTTCCTCATAATCTGGATGATAACATTAATCATATTTAGATCATTTGTCATAATGACTGTCATGCTCTTATAGCTTCGTAATGACATAGTTTCTGTTGCCAAAGAGAAAAAAAAACTAAGCAGAGAAAATTCTCTTCCCTTATTCTTGTTTTCTTTGTTATGCTGGGTTCAGCACTGAAGTATTGTGTGTTTTCCAGTGCACTGAAAAACATGGTTGTCAGCCTTTGAACATCTGTTCTGAGCAGTTTATTTTTATATTGTCTCCCCACCAGGAGAAGTGTGTCCAGTGTCTTGTTTTGTTAAGCCATTTTAAATTCTTTTTTGTTTGTTTGTTTATGGTTTTTTTTTAGTGGAAAGGGGGAAAATAATAATTTCCTTAGTGAGGAGTTGTTTTGAGGGCTTGTTGATTCTCTTCTAGCATTCATGTTGCTTAACACTGGTGTTAGGAATAGTTTGTGGCTTAAGTTGCATATGCCTAAGAATGTAAGTTTATAAAAGCCTAGTTTTTGGCCTTACATTCCATCATCTAGGGTTATTCCCCTCCCTAGAAAATTTGACTCTGCCACAGGATTGCCTGCACATGCAGTCTGTGGGATGGTACTAGAAAGAGCATAGCCAGCCAGTCTAGGCAGCTGATTATTCTCTGTTGTCTGTCTAACATTTGTGAAGTTGCACCTGGAGTACTCTGTCCAGTTTGGGGCTGCCTACTGCAAGAAAGGTGATGAAAGAGCAAGAAGCTGAGGAAGCTGTGTTTGATCCACCTAAAGAAGAGCAGACTATGAGGACAACCTAACTGCTGTGTTTAGCTAAACTAAGTGTGTGGTAACAGAGAAGGAAAAGTCAAATTTCTCAGGTTCATACAATGAGGATGAGACTCAGTAGTTAAAAATTGCAAAATCTAGTGACAAGGAAAAAAGTCACATTAGGGTGGTAAAAGACTCAACTAGATAGCTCAGCTAGGGTTTTGAAATCTCTGTCCTTGGAGATATACAAAATTTGACTGGTCAAGGGCTGAGCAACTGACCTAACTTTGGAGCTGGATGAGTTTTGACATGAGTTGCACTAGACAACCTCCTGAGATATCTTCCAGCTTAAATCATTCTTTGTTTCTAAATACAACAGTGTCCAAATGTAATCATAACGGTTTTGAAACACAACTGGCTGAAGTCTTTACAAGGTTGAAGCATGTGCAGAACCAGCTTGGTCTAGCCCATAAAATACTATTTAGATGTAGTTATCAGCAAGGAGCAGGGAGTCCATTTTATTAGCACAAACTGTTAACATCTATCAAATTCGGTTTTCATCATAAAACAGCTATGGTGCATTCTAAAGAAAGGAATCAAGACCTTGAACTTCTTTAGGTAGTCTATGGAAAGGTAAAGAAAAGCCTGGAGGACATATCTGATATGTTTCTGGTGGCCTGCACTGTTGAAATGAGATGTAGCATTCTTTAGTAGCTGAATTTCTGCAAGC
Organism: Scolopax minor; assembly: GCA_028566535.1. NCBI lineage: Eukaryota > Metazoa > Chordata > Aves > Charadriiformes > Scolopacidae > Scolopax > Scolopax minor. The sequence continues at coordinate 103,931,916 of JAOXNG010000021.1, read as the reverse complement.
AGTGAAACACTATAACCATTTATATTGAACACTGAATCACTGCAGTCTAAATGAGAAATGACAAAAGCATGAATAACTGAGGCCAGGTCATCATTTCCCTCCAGGAAATACTCTTTAAGCCAGCTGGAAGGAAAGCTTTACTGGTGGATGCTATTATGTAATCTCTGAGCATCAGAGAATAATTTTATGTGCTTTCATAGATTTAAAGCCAGAGTAAGCCATCAGATCAAGTATTTTGAAATAATATTGGTAGTTCTCCTCACACAGTATGGTTTTTTTTAGAATGGGATTTGATATTAATTTGAAAGTATTAGGAAAAATATTAGAAAATCCATCACAATGGTCAGTTTGTTCCTGTAGTTAACCATACTAATTTTTATCATCTACACTTCAACTTCAAATTTCAATTTACTTAGCTTTAGCTTTACGACACTGATTCTTTGTTACGTTGAAGAGTCCGATAGCATTCATAATTGTTTTCTTCTGAAGGTACTTCCTCAAGTTTCTTCTTAATCTTCTTTCTTTAAGTCTTTCAATAGATGACTATTTCTGCAGCTCTCAAACAGTTTAGTATCTCTTTTTAGAGCACTCTTCAACATAAAATCCTTTTATTATAGATATGAGATCATATCATCATCTAGTAGTTGTATCCCACTACCTGTTTTGCTCCACACTCTTATTTTGTCTTTGCAGAATTAAAATATATCCCTCACAGTGGTAAAATGTTTGACATTTCCTTTGTTTCCCAACCAAGAATCAAGTAATCACTTTTTAATAGAAACTTATGTTGGATTGTTTATCTCAATTAATTTTTGAGTCACTGCATGCCAGGTTAGAGTCCCTCATTCTGTAAGTGCAAAGATCTTTACCCTGTTCCCTGGTGACATTGAAGTCTATGAAAAGAAAAAGAATTATGAAGGCAGTTGCCCAAACAATTCAGCTCTGACTTCAGCATCCTGTCTATCTCATTCACTGCCATTCAAAAAAAACATGGAAATTTTCAAGGTATTTTGAGGTATCATTTCACAGTGAGACCTTTGCTGAAGAGGATGATTAGTGTCCTCCATACTATGCATTCAGGTGGAACCTCACTGGAAACAAATCCCTTTGGTGGCTACTGCTCACTGCTTGCTGACATCTGTGTGCTGAGGCTTGTCAGCCATTGATGTGAAATTAATTACATGTTAATTCATTTGGTAGGTGTTACTGGTGTTTTATTGCATGATGCTAATATTTTGATAGAATAACATGCACTCCAAAATTACTACAAAAATCTAAGGAAGTGCTAATGCGGTGTGATGGAGTGAAGACCTCTTTAAACTGGCATTGAACAATCTACCTTCAGAAGAAAAAGCAGTATAGTACCGTACCATGGCTAGTTAGTTCTTCTGAAAGAGGAATCAATATTTGTCTATGCAACTCTGGTAGTGGAGTGCCTTCAAATGATGGAAAAATGCCTTTGGATCAGCTCATCTGAAATTAGGGATATATAAGAATGTACTATCTGTGCATGATCTTTATTAACCAAAATCTTAATACTAGCAAAGTTAGATAATTTGGAAGAGATACTTTTTTTCCATTCAGCCACTTTGATTATTAAATCCTGAGTTAGCTTTTCTAGGATTTCTGCTGAAACTTAAGACCAACTGACTAATCTGGTTTCAACTGTATCTCTCTGCCGGACCATTTGATGTATTGACATAATCTTAGCTATTTTGAGGAATTTTCTGAATGTGTGTATTAATATATGTACAATCTTCAATATAAATTAATATCAGTAGGCTGCAATTTTCTTTAGCTAGCAGTTGTATGACCTTCTAATCCAAGTTTGCTAAGCCTCCTTATGCAGAAATGTTTATCATGACTGGATGTTGTCTAACTTCTTCCTAAGGCTTATTAATAGCCTAGAAATTGCTTCTCTGTCCTCATATGGTATGAATGCAACACTCTGCTTCTTTCCAAATATAGAGACACAGTTTTTATTAAAAACTTCTGTTCTTCTAATATCATCATTGACAATTTTACAATCTTCATTTGGTAATGGGCCTTTATATAATTAATTTTCTTCCCAATCCACTTTCAAAAAATTTTAAAGATGTTCTTAGCTCTGCTAGTCTGTGTATTCCACTATTTCTCTAATCTACATTTGGCAATTCATAGCTCTTATGTTGTTAACTATTTCACTTTTTTTGCACCAGTTATACTTTCCTTAAATATTGTGTTGTCTTTGCCAGTAAACCAAGACAAACTTTTAGCTACAGTTGTTTTCACTCTTAATGGTGGCCCAGGATGTGATTGACCTTCTGGGCTGCAAGTGCCCACTGCCTGCTCATGTCCAGCTTCTCATCCACCAGCACCCGCAGGTGCAGCCTTTCCTCAGGGCTGCTTTCTAATATCTCATCCCCTAGTCTCTATTGATACCGAGGATTTTTCCAGCCCAAGTGCAGAACCCTGCACTTGCTCGTGTTGAAGCTCATGAGGTTCATCTGGGCCCACCTCTCCAGCCTGTCCAGGTCCCTATGAATGACATCCCAACCCTCTGGTGTATCGACAACACTACAGTGTTTGGGAGAGTGTTTGTTCTTATTGAATTGGGTCATTGTCTCCAGTTTCTAGGCAACCACTAACTCTCAATGCTATAGTTAGGCTTATCTGGCACAATAAAGCCCAAAATTGAGTTACCTTTTTTGGCTGTATTTCCTTGTGCATTATAAAATCATCATGCATAATTCTAGGGATTCTGAAGAGGTTTTTCTACCAGCTACATGAAATCACCAGTTTGAGAAATTATTTTCTCAAATTCAAGTCCCTGTAACATCATGATTTCTCTTCTTGCATATAATCAACAAATACTTAAGAGAAAACCCATTTCCATAATTTACAGGCCAGTTACAGGCAGTGACCAGTTCTCTCTGCTGAGCTATGTTAACTAGCACATTGATCTATGTGCCTTCATGATCCTTGGGTTTTGAATCACAAATAGAACTTAAACAGATAACAGTAACTGTAGTGGAGAATTCAGATTCTTTCCTTTTATCCATTCTACTATTATAAACCATATTTTCATGTGCCAATTATGTCAACAAGTTGTGATGATGCCAGGTATATCAAATTTCTTCAATATCAAGTGTTTCTAATTCTTGAACTCCAACTTCAAGCCAGTAAAGTAGCAAAATATTTTCTTTACATTCATCAGTCCTTATCTGTTCTTCATTATGGTGACCAGTCCTTATATAATCTTTTCTATTTCATAATTAATGATTTATCTTGTTAATTTCCCAATAGTAAAGCCAACACTCACATCTTTTCTCTCTTGATGTCCTTTTCCATACATGCACATACAGAAGATACTGATCATCTAGTTGATACAATTCTCTCTTTCACTAGACTTGGATGAACATTACACAATATCAATAAGGCATACACCATCTTTTTCTTCTATTTTCACTGACAGCAGAAAACAGTCCATCCAGTCTGTACTCATTCAGATATTATTTTTTCACTAAGGTCTTTTTTTCAGTGGGGCCCAGTGACAGGACAAGAGGAAATGGGCACCAACTTGAGGATAAGAAGTTCCATCTAAAAACTAGGAGGAACTTCTTTACTGTGAGGGTGGCAGAGCACTGGAACAAACTGCCCAGGGAAGTGGTGGAGTCTCCTTCTCTGGAGACATTCAAAACCACCTGGACATGTTCCTGTGCAACCTGCTCTAGGTGAACCTGCTTTGGCAGGGGGGGTGGACTAGATGATCTCCAGAGGTCCCTACCAACCTCTATCATTCTGTGATTCTGTTGTATGGGTATATCAGAGGGTAGTAAATGCCCATTTGGGCAACTGAATTCCAGATTTAGTACTGTTTCAGTGTTTATCAGCAATTAATCTAAATAACATTACCTGTAAAGATCTTTTTTTTTTTAATGGTGATGGTTATAATACAAAAAAAAGCCAACTTGCTGCCATCTTAATTCAGTGTAGGAAAATATAGAATAGTTCAATAAGTTACTCAGCTATATAAGATTTCTTCTGTTGCACAAATTTTAATAGAGCAGAAAGAGATTGTCATGTTTTTAAACCACACTATCTTGTAAATTATCCATCAATGCATGAGTTTGATTTTAGAAATGTATATACATTTTTAAATATCTCACTTGTTTTTATAAAATAATGCCATAATTTTCTTCTACATTAATTGCCTGCGTATTCATCCAGTGGTTTCTGTGTTAAGAGTTTACAAAGTAACAACCATTAGGATTAAAAAAAAAAAAAGGAAAAATTTAGGTAAGATTCGGTTTTTGAGGAGATGTGTAGAGTTCAGTGTAATCAAAATTCAGAACTACAATATTTGGAATTATTTTGCAATAGGGACCATGTCTGACTGACTGTGTGATTTAAAGGAATCAGTTCAGAGCAGAAATTCAAGAAGTAGAACAAATTGCAATAATCTAGTGCTGGGCTAAAAAGGAACACTTGTAGTGTCAAGATTTGCTGTTGAAAGGAATGTGAAAAGAAGTAATGGGAAGCTTTGTTTCATGACGACTGCTTAGCAGAGAACATAAGACTTTTTGAAGCATGTCTCATTATATAAGCCATGATTGTTGAGTGCACTTTTAGAACCTTGAAAATAATAACAGCTATTGCTCTGTATGCATCCAGAAACGGGTCATAAGAACATTGAACCTGAAAAGCAGGCAGACAGTGTCTCATGGTTTCTTGTTTCTATGTCTCCAGGCTCCTTAAAAGAAAACGAGTGCAGAATTCTTAGATGAGTTGGATCTGGCATTGCCATCTGTCCTCCATTCTTCTGAAGTTCTGTAGTTCACGTGAACTACAGAATTTCAGAAAGACCCTCCAGTTTTAATACTTCAGGAATTGGTAAAACCACTGCAGAATACTTTAACTCACCCAGAACTTTGCAACAGTAATGCAAAGATGCTTCAAACCTCAGGACATCAAAAGTGAATTACATTTCTGAATCAGATTGCAGTTGCTTTTCCTCCTGCTTCAAGACTACATCGCTTCATCTGTGGCTGAGGACAGAAGTTACCAGCATCCTTCTGTAGTTAGAGTAGTGCTGTTAAGTGGGGTGCCCTGAAACCCCGAGGTCTCCATTAGTCTTCAAGGAATGTATTTATGGAGAGGTTTCATGGGCAGTACTGACTGCATATATTACTATTCTATTCCTCTAACTTTTTCAAAAGATGTGAGACTAAAGCACTGAACTGTATTCATTAGTGAGGAAAGCACACAGTAAAGAGAAGAAATGAGGCAAAACCTGTCCCAAAGTATTTCTAAATGTGAAATAATTTAGAAACAAAAAACCAGTATTATAAAGTACATATGTAGCCCAGTATCCTCAACTGTCTGAAATGATGTGAATTAATACACTTTCCGTTAAGATGATAATAAACATTCAGTTATATTTTAGATGAGTGTGACATTTCATAACATAGGTAAGTTCAAATAAAGTTTAAAATCAAAGTTTTTGTAAGTGTATAAAGTTAGATCCTACAAGATTACATCAAAGCATACAGTTTTTCCTGTCTGGAGTCCTGTTCCTCTCAGTCTAACTCCATGTGACAAAAGCATATCCCTCATTCAAGAGATAAGAGAAAATGTCTTCATTTCTATCAAAAGAAAACATGATAATTAACATGAATTTGATTATTTCTGCAAGGTATTTGTCATACTTCTGTTTAGAACTTCCACTTACTTCAACTTACTGAAAATTGTTCTGACATGCCAGTTTTAAGGAAATAGGTTTAACATTCTGCTTATAATTGGTAATCTCTTCTGGTCTTTCTTGGAAGTTTACTCCTAACAGATAATTTGAAGAGACCCTTACATTATACAGGTGGTGTTTTGAAACTGAGAGCAGGAAAACATTCAGATATGCTAGCTAGCATGATAGGAATTCATTTCATTATGTCAGAAAAATAAAACTTTGAAAAGAATACATTACAAGAGGCATGCTTATGAATTCACAAATTGATGAATTATTGATTATGCCTTTCAATGCAGAAAACAAATTAAAGATAAGGGAAAAGTTTATTTGAAAATCTGTGTTCATTCAAAAAGCATTATAATCATGATAGAAATACTTATAGAAAAGTTAAAATAGTTATAGAGGCAAAACAATCACACCCATTCTGATTTGTCTTTCTGGCAGTTGAGAAGACAGCTGCTATACATGAAAATCCATGTTTCTCCTGACACAGTGCATGGATATTTGACAGGAGAAAAAGGCTTAATGTTAAAACACAAAATTGAAGAACATGGGAGTATAAAATTAATTAAAAGTGAGAAGGTGGTGGTTCTTTCCAAACAGACATGCATGAGAACACAATGTGTTTGAAGCATTCAATCCCCAAAGACTTTGGTTATGGAAAGAGGCAGGCTATGAACATGTGAAAAGTGCACTCTGAAAGCGATTCAACTGTTCAACGCAATGTGATGATGCCCACTTGGGAATAAGATAATTACAGGAGGGAAACAACACCAGTCCAAAGTAAAATAGTAATCTATTCTTATTTATTATTAGAAAATGTTTCTTAAAATTCTAACATCTCTTTTTTTTATAAAGAATTTTAAATTAATTATTTTGAGTATATCTGACATAACAACATTTTAGTTCTTCATGTTAACTAGAAATGTCATTTATAATCAATGTATTTGGAAAAAAATCATTTTCAAATTCTTTAAATGCTCTTAAATCTGCATTTGCCTTCAATGGCTTTCTAAGCAATCTCAATCTTATGTAAAAGAAAAGGCTTTATTTTATTCTGTATTTATTTAATTTAATTCTATTTAACAGAAGCTGCTAGAGCATATGACAGTTTTGAGGATGTGAATATTATAAATCCATACACATTAGTCTGGTATAGATACATATCAAGTTATTAAGCATAAAATCTCTCTCTTAATTAGCAATCTTAACATGTCTCTGAAGTATAAATGAATTATTAAATGTTTGTCCAAGACAGTTGAGGAGTGAATGAAGAGAAAGAATCATCTACCTGAATGGGGATTTGAGTAACCTGGTCTAGTGGGAGGTGTCCCTGCCCATGGCAGGGAGTTGGAACTATATGATCCTTAAGGTCCCTTCCAACCCAAAGAATTCTATGATTCTATGCTTGCATGAAGCGGTCAATCTCAGTCCCTCGAGATACAATCTTTGTGAGGAAACTATGTTTGACCAGCAGTAACAGGAGTTGTGAATCAGTTTCAAATGGATATTTGTCTAAGGCAAAGAGAAGAGTTAACCCTGTAAAATGTATGAATGTTGAAAAATACATTGCATAATAGAAAGATGTGTTAGGAGGCATAATTTCATCATTGTTACAATTTCAGATAAGTCTATATCTTCTAAGATAAACACTTCTGATATCAGAAGTAAGTGGCACTGCACATTTAGTACAGTATCCTTTTTGTTAATAGACTTGCTTGATATTTCACCTTGATTTAGTCAATTTATTCATACTCTCTTTAGTCAGCATCCTTATCCTGTTTCTCAGTACTGCTTTAATGTATTATTTGCTTTAAGAGGAAGCACTGGAAAAAGTACAGTTCCTCTAAAGTGATTAATAATTTGTTGTACATCTTAAGAAATTCAAAGCTGTGAATTTTTATCAACTCTTTTCTTGCTTATATCCTTAATCATTGAAAATAAGCCAGAATGTTACAGATATTTGAATGAATATAACTTAGGAAATACTACTGAGGAAGAAAATACAGTTTTATTTTCATACCAGTGTGAAAATTGTAGCTGATGGAATTAATAGTTAAATAGCTAAAAGAACAAATTTTAGTGTATTTTGATTTCTGACTGAAATCAACTTGAATTTCAACTTCTTTGGACACTGATTTCTTTGAACCTTGTACATCCTCTTGCTTTGACGTCATCTGGCCTCTATACCTTTACAAAAAATATATCATGCATTTAGATGCTTATTTCATTTTCTAATGCTAATATTACCTTGTTTCCTTTTTTCAGAATGTTTTCTCCCTCTTAACTCTGTGTCTCTGTACAAGCATGGGGTTTATGTATTTTTTTCTTATTGTATAGTTAGGATTCATCTTCCCAGTTTCATTGTGTGGATAACATCTACAGTTTTTAGAAAGCATTTGTTTTTAATGCAGTATTTTCCCATAGTGTACTTGGAATGAAATTGAAGCAGTCTTTTGCCCTCAAAAATCATATGTACCCTCTTCCTCTTTTCTGTATCATATGTCAGTCTCTTAAAAAAAAAAAAAACAAAAAAAATGCCAAAAGAACCAAAACTGCAAAATGCAAAACTGAAGTTGAAGTCAAGAAATTATCTTGAAATTATTCTCCTCTCCTATCTTATCTGAAGACAGTATTTTTTTTGTAGTAAATCAAAATATACATGCATATATTTAAATATTATTAGCCATTTCTGTTTAAATTTTCATATAAGCAGTATATGAACTATGTTATTCTTGTTGCATTAAACATGGACCAGTTGAGGATGATAGAAAATCATCTTTCACTTGAGACTTGCACAGAATTTTTTCTTATTTAATCTAGAGATACTAGAATGTTACAGGGATGTAGATATAAATCCTAACTTTTTCAGTTTAGGTTAAATTTTAATCTTAATTTGAGAAAAAAAAAAAGGAAGAAAAAATCCATTCTAAAATATATTTTAACAACTCCTTAAAGGTATATGACACCTCTAAAGAATAATGTAGTATAATAAAATAAGTCACTCTTATTTCTGATAAATTCTGTCCTAATCTATGTGAATTACTGATAGTCATCAAATACCACTTAACTGTTAGTTACAGGGAACATTTTCTTAAATAGAAGTGCAGTATAGCTGTCAAAGCAATCTTGGTGCTGTATTTAGCTTTGTAAAACAGAACTTTTTTGATGGATTAGTAGTTTTTTGTACTTGTTCCACTTTTGCTAATAACTACAAAAATTAAGTTAAAAGTAATGAGGTTGATTTCTTATGTTTGTTAACAACATTCAGTGCAATGTTTTTTAAAGGTCATACATTCTGGCAAATATTTTATCTTCCTTTTATATAATTGTGAATGATAATTACTAAGTATATTATCACATCATAGTAGAAATTTATTTCAAACTCAAGTATTTATCTAACTTTCAGTGTGCTTTTTCTATTTTTTTTTTTTTTTTTTTTTTTTTACTTCTTGCTTTCTTACCTTATTAACACAGGTTTGATTACCTGGATGCAATTATTTCCAGCTGTCAGAAGATTATAATTTTCTCCTAATTTGGCAGAAAATGGTAAACACTATTAGCTAGAAGCCCCTATGTATTTTCTATTAGCAGTTTAAATGAATTGCTGTCATGATACTTTTCTACCCTTAAGTGAAAAACTGAATAGTCTGCCATTCACGATCTTTAACTGATATTGATATCCCCGCGCGGCCCAGAGAGAGGAGGGCAGCCACGCTATGGCGGTGCACGATGATCTTGCCTCTCAAGAGGATTATTTTTTCATTAGGCCCCGCAGGCTGGAATTTATTTTTGTGTTTACCATGGCCTATATTTTCCTTCCATAAAGCACAGACTGCACTTAGTGGTTGTCAGTCCTCATTTGCGTAGGCGAAACAGGGATGCCAAAGATGTTTCTATACCGCTCACCCCCCGACTTCCAAGTACTCTGTCCTGTTAAAATACAAACTTATTACAAGAGATGGTGAAAGCTGGTAAAAACTATGTTTTACTCTCAGTCTAATAAACACACAACAGGATAAATCACATCATCACCCCCAACGGCTACCTCTTGCGTTACTGTGACTAGAAGGAATACAAATGAATGTTGTCTTTTTCCTAACATTTTTTTTTTCCAAAATAATACTTCACCAGCTGGATGACTTTTTTCCACAAGTACAGGCTGTCTTCTTTTTTCTTGATTTTTTTGGGGGTTTTTTGTTGTTTTTTTTTTTTGCATATTGTGTATTTCAAACTTTGCTTCACTGATAAAATAACACGTATCAAATTTGCTCCTGCAAATTGTTTGAAGATAAAGCTTACCTATTCAAAAGATGAGTTAAAGTTAAGAAAAAAACTTAGCTATTTGTTATAGAACTACAAAAATAATCAAGGCCCAACTTTACCCCTGAAAAAAAATAATCTTCAATGATTCAAGCGGAGTCTTCAAACTGAAACATGTTACATGTGAAAAGAATTATTAAGACACTAAGATTTTTCAAAGCTCTTGTCCACTGTGAGGAAAGATAATTTGGTATTTATATACTCACATAAATACTTAAGATTATAATTAGTACTGTTGAGATATCGGTTAAAAAGCCAAGTATACTAAGTTTCACATAGCTTTTGGCCACCATGTTCCAAGCTTAGCACAATCAGAAAGCAGATGCTTTTTGTTCAAAGTCATGTCTGAAGTTTGCTTCTGAAGAAATGCTTGAAGTGATACATTTTCTATTGAAAATGTGCTCAAGAAAAATGAAGTAACAGTAACAATTGCCAAGTGCAACCAGCTCCAAATAGTTCCATATTCTTTTTACAAAATAAAAATAAAATTATTTTTTCCATAACAAAGGCCTGCTTTTTAAGTTCTACCCTTCTGTAGTCATCAAATCATCTTGATTTATGAATGCCACTGAGACCTAAAACAAAGTACATTTAAGAATGTTGCTTCAGTGGTTTTAATGGTATGAGCATTTAAATACAGCATGGAAACCTCTGGAATCCAGATCAGTTTAGTGCAAAAGCGCCATGTGGACACATGTTCTTTTCAGATCAAGCTCCTCTTACTTATAAACCACACACTTGAAATGCCTGCTCTGATGAGAGCTGATGGAGCATCCAGCTTGGAGTTCACATCCCCTCCTCTAAGCTCCAGCCACAGCTACACTGCTATAGGAATGTAAAGGAGCTTTACCTTAAATTGCCAACACGGGCAAATTCTATTTCTCCAGCCCTGCAGCTGAGGGGATTCTTCCATCAGCAGAATCACATTTTTTGTTGCTGGGGGGGTGTTGTACAGATGAGGCAATGACAGGAAGGAGCACAGCTGAGCTAAAGGAACAATTGCTTCATGGCTGTTTCTCCTGTATCCTGAACCCTGTGGGAGAAAATAAATTCTGAGATTTGATTATTGGTTATCAAGTAACTTTACTGCCACACCACAGCCTGGGGTAGCTCACTAAAATAAGCTGAACTCCTCTGCAAAGCAAATCAATCAATT
>JAOXNG010000021.1:103872420-103889024 GCA_028566535.1 Scolopax minor | reverse complement strand
TGGCTATGTGTGCTGCATGCAAATACTTGATGTTTCATAGGTTTTATTTTCTAAGTGGCAGGCAGCTGAGCTCTACTTTGCCTGCCTGTTGCTGTGAAGGCTCTGGGAGAGACTCTTCCACCAGGAGAAGAGTCAATGTGAAAATAAATGCAGTCTTTAGTTTCAAACTGCATTAACATCTGGATACATCTGAACATGATTGCTGGATGGGGTATTACGTGTTTCTTGGCACTACATTTTCCTTGTCCCCAGTGTTTTCTCCTTTTTGCCACTCCTTTTTGCTCTCCCTGACTGACCCCTTGATGCACAGGTAAATGCAATTACATTTTGTCCTATTTAGACTTTTCTGTCAGGATTTAGGAGTAAGAAATGAGCATTCTCATGCTCATGTATGAGTCAATTGACCTGAACTTTTTGCAGACTTATCCTGGTGATTTCTATCTTTCTGTGGTAGTATTCTCTCTAGCAGAACATCTTCCTTGCTGAATTTCTTCCTCAAAATTCCGCTTTCCCGCAAGACTTGAAAAATGCTCAGAAAGGGTTTACTAGTGCATGTACCACATGTAATGTCCAGGTTTATTTATTCTTTTCTGATGATTCATTAAAAGAATGAATTTGTATATACATTTTTATATGAATGTAATTTGATATTAATTTAATTTATGAATTAAGTAAGTAATTAATATTTTCACAAGTTCCTGAAATAATTTAATAATTATATTTTTGTTATTCATCTTCCACATTGACTAAGTCTATTATGAATTTGTGTCAATATTTGGGCAGGTTTTTTGTATGCTTTTCAGTTCGTCATTTCAAGAGAAGCCTTAAAGTTTTACTGTAAATTCAAATTTTGGAAATGGTCCTCCAATGAAAGAAGAAATAACCAATGGAACTGTTTTAGAAATCGGTTTAAAATCAACTTGCTGATCAAATAGAATACCTCATCTACCAAGGGTTGGATCATCCTTAGTCTCTTGTAATGAAGCTGTAATTCCTGTCTCAAGCCCAATTTCCACAATTTCAGAGCTTTTCAAGTCCTGATAAGAAAGTTAGCTCAGCTGTTCCTTTACTGTGGTAAAATAGAGGAATGGATGGTGGACATTCTCTTCTGCCCCCAACCACAGGAGAAACCAAGTCCTGGTACATTCAGGGCTTGTAGAAGCAGCCTGTTGGAGAGCTATTCTGTGGCTGAAGCTTTTTTGTCTTCCAGGGAGTTTGTCTGCCTTTTTTCTCTAAAAAAATATCTCTATTTGGTAGGTTCCCAGACTCTGGAGAGTCCAAGGTATTTGACTGCCTTTCGAAAGGCAGAAAAGAAATGCTGTTCCCATTTTTTTCCATTAAAGATTTCAAATTCCTATTTTGCAAGAAATGTCAATATTTTCTTAAATTTTGTTTTTGAAAGAAACTTATTTTCAAGTTTCAGACTTTCCCAAAGAAGAAGAACTCCAATTCTTGCTCTTATCTGATTTTGAGCATGTTTATTCCAACGAAAAATTCTTGACTTCATTTTAACCCAAGATTGTTATCTACTTTGGGGACCTGCATTTCTTAGTTTTATTTAATAAAGAAAGAATGTTTAAATCCATGCTGAGTTTCTACCTTTTTGTTTGGAGCACAGTTATTCCCTGCAATAAGTAAGTACATATTGCAGACAGTGGAAAATAACTTGATTCTAAGATGAAAGATACAAAGCCAATAGCCATCAGGCACAGCAGCTAAGAGAGAATCATAACAGGCAGAAGGAGGTTAATGCACAGAAAATAGTCAATTCTCTTATAAGCAGTTTAGAGTAGACTGCACTGAGGAGTTGTATATTCCAGCTGTATATACTAGGTTGGGTGACTGAAATTCCTGCTATAAGTGCTTTACATATAAATGTTTGGTTACTTATCATCAGAATGAAAAAGGTCTGTTTTTTGGTGGCATATGAAATAAAAAACAGCTGCCCGATGTTCCAAGAGCTGTCTTCAACCAGAAAGTTTATAACCCCTGCCTTGGTTCTGCAAAGCTCAGAACTTTTTGAATCCTCAAGGGCAACCAGAAATTAAATTTGCTGTTAAAAACCATGTGCACTTGAAAATTGTACAGAAAATGCTTTATATTTTTCCCTACCTGCTTGTTTTTCCTGTTTGCCATTCAAGATCTTGTAAAATTGTGGTAGAACAAGTGTTTTAATTAGTGTAACTTGCATATACTTTCTCAAAAGAGAAGTATGTTCACAAACTGCTTTGGGTGCTCTTATAATTTGTCAGGCTCATAAATTAAATACAATAAATCGAGCACATGGGTTTTACTAACATTTTTGTATTTTAGTCACTGCTGTACAGTCAGTGTTCTGCAGATACCCTCTACTGAGAGACTGCAACTCACTACATTGAAACAGGAGAGATGTTTGTGTGCACATTACAGTGATCAACATCTGAATGTCTTTGATGAACGTAGAGGAAGAATGGTTTTGCAGGTATTTCCACTGATACATCATTGGCATACATATTTTGCATAGATCTTATCACTCATGAATCAGCTGGAAAATTTAGGAAGCCAGTTGTGCCAGGCACTTTGAGAGAAACCATCCTTGATGAAAATAAGTAGGTGCTAAATTACAAAACAAAAGTCAGTTTCTCTGTCGCTCCTTGTGCTCTTTTAAACTTACTCATCCCTGGGTCCTCTCTGCTTTTTCTGCATTCCAGCCCTCATTCTCTACAGAAGAATGACTTTAGTTTGCATGGTGTTTTAAAGGGAGGAGTGAGATACTGTACTGCAATGAAAAGGGAATGCAAAAAAGCTCACTCAAACCCACTTCGTATGGGTTTTGCATTTGTTTAATGAGAAATGGGGGGAAAAATCCACAAAATAGTATGGATTTATTTTAAAGGTAGCCATTAAACACAAAGTAAATATATAAATCAAATTAACCTACTGCAAGTGGCAAACATGAAGGGCCCTGCCAGAAGAGAGTTCTAGTAAAGGAAGAGGTTCCTTTACTTCTTAATGCAAACACTACCAGTAGCATCATTCAGCTCTTTCAGTGCCTTCCACTCAGATCATAGAATCATAGAAATGTCTAGGTTGGAAGGGACCTTAAAGATCATGTAGTCCAACCATCAAGTTAACCCTGACAAAACTTGTCAGGTGTGTGTCCTAGTATGTAATGAGAAACAGCAATGCAATTTAAACAACTTTATTTTTTCTTGATGCTAAAGGTCCTAAGAAGGGAGAGAGTGGTCTGGGAAGCTGACTGTTATGCTCCACAGTCAATAACAGCTCTTCACCTTTTTGTAAAGCACCCTCATCCTTGGTGCTTGAAGGATTTCTGACCTCCACAGATTATGACACAAGATACATAATTTTCCACGTCTGTTCTTTAACAGCTAAGCTGGAAGTATGATCCTTGGAAGATGCTCCCAGGATTGCTTTGCCTTGAGTCAATTATTTTGAAGCAAGGAGATCATGTGAATGAAGGGAGGACACCTCATACTGTCACTAGAAGAAAAACTAAAGTAATCTTCAAATTATACAACTGTCAAGTGATGACGCTAATGAGCTCCTTAAAAATGCAGATTGCAACTCAAGTAATGATTAACTTGTGTTATTGACAGACTAATATTGAGTTTAAAAATATAACATACTCTGAGTCTTTCACATCATTCATGATATATGTTTCCAAGTTTCAAGAAAATAATAAGTGAAGGTGAGGTTGTGATTAAAATATAGTTTCTCTGGTTGGAAACAGGCAGTCTTCCATTTTTTCCAAATGGAACTGTGATTATGGACATAATGTAAGAAAGGTTTTAAAGCCATTAAGTTTCTAGACAGCCTTATAGCTTTCTTGTTTATTGGATATTGCTTATGAAAAAATGACAACGAAAAGTGAAGTCTGCTATTATTTGTCATGCGTACAACAGCTACTCTATTTGCTGTCAGATTGTATTGTGCATCCTTTAACAGCACTTTGACATGCTGACATAAAATACAAAGATGATCCAATTACATTTTCTGCAACTGCATCTCATTTTGCTAATGCTTACAAATTAAGGGTGTCTATCACTTCTTACATGAGACAGAACACAGATAGCATTTTAAATCCCATGAATTTTATAGCGTACACTACTTAAATACAGAAGCAACCCTAATCATAAACAGTTGACATATAACTCATAAACTAGTCTAGTCAATATGAAAAAGCAACCATGTAGTGCATACAGAAATGATTCCTCCATACTGTTATTAGTGGTAGAATTATTTATTTGTGGCAATATGTGGTTTTTTGTAATTTATTTACCAAAGACAATTTAAATGTACAACATTAGTGTTTATGTACTTAAAGAATGAACAGTGTATATTTATTTTTTTTTTTTTCCACAAATCATCTTGCCAAGGGTGGGTAGTCCAAAAGAACCTTTACAGAACCACTGTTGGAGGACAGTGGTTTGGAAGGGTGTTATTTCTTCATATGTCACAGATGTGTATAAAATATGAGACCTAAAAGAGTAAAAAAGACTCATACTGAAATTGCCCACAGTGACCAAGCAGGGTGGCAAGATCTAACCCTAAAGGCAGAGTTTTGTTAGACGTAGAGTTGCAATTGAAACTCTCATGCTCAAATGGGACACACAATATGGGATTTCACCGAATCAGTTTCACTCCAGAAGCAAAACAAGACCTGAGTAAAACTGCTCTTGCTCCCACCCTCTACTTCCTTGGTGTACCATATATTGCCTGCTAGTTTCCAGGAGAGGGATTAATTCCCATTCCCCACTTGTGGCTACAGCCACTCAGCTGATAGGGCATTTGCTCTGCTGGCATCCCTGGGGCTGAGACTTCAAATCCAAGCTTTTTGCAGCACATGACTCTGACACCTCTGCATGAGTATCACTTGGGTGGTGAGGCACAAGCTCTTCTCATCTGTCAATGTGCTCCTTGTGTAGCAACATTTTCCATTAATGGTCAATGGTTGCAGATGGACAGTCCTGCTGCTTTCCTAAGTCACTGCTGTCTTCCCAGCAGCTTTTCTCAGGAGGAATAGGAGGGAGAGTGAGGAGAAATGTCCCAAAGTACATTTTGCCTGGTAGTGGGGCTGAGAGTACTGGAAGTCTCTGTGAATGGCAACTGCTGTGACATTTTTCAGTACCATTTAAAAACTTTGCACCAGATGCTGGAAGACTTCAGGGGTGATGTATTGGGATAGATTGTTCCTCTCTTTTCCTTTGTTCTTGCAACTGCCTGAATTAAGCAGAGCTAATATTCTACATGACTTTTTCATAAAAAGGACTCATTAGAAACTCTGCGACACATTCAATTTTTTAGCTGAACAGTTAATGCCTTTCCTGTGATTTCCATGGGAAGTGTGCTGGCACTCTGTTTCATTCACTTTTGAAGAGGAAACTGAATTATCTTAGTGTCAAACAGCTCAACTATCTGTTTTACTTTTTTTGTTTTCATCTTTATTTTTATTGCCATTAACATGTTTACATATGGGTAACCGTATGGTGGGATACAAGTATCAGATGGTTGGCCAGAAGTCTGGCATCTGCAGAAATTAGTTTATTAGACCAGGTTTCCAAATGGGAAACTGAATCTTTAGCAAATGAATAATTATGGAATACATGGATATCATAGTGGGTCAAAATAAGCCAATGTTCCGCTGCACCATCCAGCAGCCCAAATTCACCCAGACATTTTGAGAGGTGATGTGTCACCCAGAGTAAGCAAGAATACTGGGAGTTTGCTGCATAGAAATTTCTTGGTGTATGAAAAAAAGAGTATTAGAAACATATTATAATAGATTTGACTTCATGGTGTCACTTCAGTGCCATAGAGTCATAGTCATAAACAGTAGCCTTGAGAGGTCCCAGCCCAATAATAAAGACATTGTTATAATAAACACAGCACAGATGCTCAGAGCTGCTTACAATACATGCAGTGGTATGTCCTCTAGTCAAAAGTTTTTCTGCTGCAGGATTGATTTTTTGCAATATCTTGTGCTTATTTGCAGTATCCCAAGGGATGGCTCTTTTCTCCTTTTCTTCCATTGTGAGTTTTCTTTATGATATTTGTCCTATATTTCTCTATTTTTAGCAACATAATACAGCAAGAAAAAAGTTTCATTACCTGTAGTCAGACTCCATCTGTATAATTCCTCTTCAATAGAGGTTCCCTCTTAATTTCTTGGGCAAGGAGTAAGAAATGCTCAGATCTTTTAATCATACAATAAACTTTCATCACTCAGTCCATCTGCTGCAGGAACGAAACTTGTTTTCTCTTTACCAGCAGTTCAGCACTAGCAATAAACCCAAAGGAATTGAGAGAATAGAAAATCCTGAATGGATCCCAGCAAGAGCATATTTGGACAGACAAAGCTGAGGAAGAAGGAGGTGCATGAGAGATTTGCTTTGCTGGAGAAAACATTTTCACTCCTTTCCCTGCAACATCTCCAGTTCCCTTCAGTTGTGATTCTGTAGTGACCAACACACAGAGATGGTATTTTTGATTGGTCTTTGTATTCCTTTCTAAATATTCCTATTATTTTCTAAACATTTGAGCCATACAGGAAATCTGATTTGCAGTATTATTTCTGGTTTGAAGAGGGAATAAGAATATTTGTAGTTTTGATTCAAAGTTGTCCCCAGGGTGTTCATGAAGTCAAGACTAACTTGATGTTTTCAGACACTTGATGTTTCCAGACTCTTCATGTTTCTAGAACAAACTGTGTTCTTCCAAATCACAATTTTTGGATTAAATTGGTGTATTTTCTAAGAGCTGCAGTGTTGTCTACCTTTGAATAATATTAGGAAAATTGTCCTAATTTGAAAGGTCTGCTGTGCTTATGGTGTCCAAGCTGCTGACCCTTTGGAGTGTCAGGGTGGAGACCATTAGGTGTCCCCCAGGTCTGTCCAGAGCTGGCTGTCCTGGACACTAGGAAGTGCTGAGTTTACTTACCTTGGGAAGTTTTCACAGTAGATCTGTGAGTTCTGACTGTCCTGGAGCCCCCAGCCCAGAGACAAGACTTCTACTGCACATCCAAGGATCTAAAAAGCTTTTGTACCAGCCTGGCAAAAATGGGGTGCAAGAGTCATTGAAACAGGCAAATGTTTCTACAAAGTGTTCCTTTCAACAAAAAAAGTGAAGTCCTGGGGAAAATGTGTTGACAGAATATTTTCAATGTGTTGTGAGATGTCTAGAAATATGCATATGCAGTTTTATCTGCCGTATTGTAGTGTGCACTTTTTGTATATTAGTGTTGGACTAGAAAGAGTTAAAATCTAAACAATTTGGGACAATTGGTTCAAGCTTCATCTTGTAATCTGTCACTCCCTACCATGAAGATGAGCTTGAAGATCTCTGTTTTATGATCAACTACTACAGGAAAAGGCTCATAATAGAAACACTATTTTAAAGTATTATTTTTCAATATAATGATGTTCTTCTATAATGACAACATCAGTCTGATCAAGCTCAACATCAGCCAGATCTATAACATGTTGGATTGGATCCATAAATCATTTATTTTCTTTTTCTGCTACAAGAATTTGGAAAAAAAACATTGGGGGTTTCTGGTTTATTAAGAGATGAGGCTTTGGTTGGTTTTTTTTATTTCATTATCTGAATTTGATCAAGTTAAAGAGTTGAAAAGTTACTACTTCTGTCCATGCCAGATTGCCATTTTCTGCAGCAGTGAAGTAGTACAAAGGCTGAGAATTCACGCGGCGAGAGACATTTGGTGGTGTGCAGAATTATGCTGCAATAGTAAAGCTGAAAGCAGAGGGTTTTACATGTGGAAGAGATCATGATGGATCAGAAGCTGAACTTTTTGACTTCACAACGTGGTATCCTTCCAAAACCAACAAAAGCAAATGTCACTCAGAGCAAATTAACAAGAATATTTAATGCAAGGCATAGGAGGCAACTATCTGTCTCCTCAGCACTGATTAGTTGTCTTCTGGAGCACACTAGAGTGCTGAAGCACCACGTTTAAAAAGTGATACAAGAGAACTGAAAAAAGCCTAAAGGAAAGCAAACATTATAAGATTTGAAAATGTGACCTATAAAGAAAGGTTGAATAAACTGGGCTTGTTTAATCCATAAAGGAAAAGACTATGGCAGGACGTGTTTACAGTTTTCTAATGTATAAAAGATCAATCAGGTAATCATGTCAGCTAATGGGCAAAAAAATGGGATAAGTGCAGCACTGCAAATTTGAGTAACTTTAGTAAAAATGTAGAAAAAATAAGGGACAATAAAATGCTGGAAGACGTTACAAATGGAGACAATAGATTTTCCCATCAGAACAGGTTATACAAGCATCTTTCAGGCATGATTTGTGCAGGAGTGGAGGGCAAACTGGACAATCTGAGAGCAACTGCAACTGGCAGGTCCATGTGCTCAAGAGGAGGATGGCTCTGTTGGGGACTCTGCTGGAAAAAAGGGATTGGAAGAGGGAAAGAGAACAAAACAAAGATGGAGGCTAGCAGATTCTGTGTCTGATCAACTAGTAACAGAAAAAAAGCAAATGAGAAAGTCATATTAGATAGCATTCTGCTGAACTTGAAGGGTTGAACCAGAATCCTGCTCTGCCACAACCCAGGCCTGCATCTTGCTCCTGCTGCCTCTCCACAACTCCTATGCTGAAGGAGAGAAGAGGAGGAATGAGAAGCTGACTAGCCTCTTTATCTGAACCAGATTAATTGAATCCCTCGTGTTTGACAGCTTTCTATGTACCGTCCCATCTCCCATGCCCAATTATTTTTCTCTTTTGGCCAAGCAGGAAGATTTTTTCTACTGGGGAAAAAAAAGAGACTGATATTTGGACAGAGCAGTCTGGATTCAGCTTTTCATCCTTGTCTTTATGCTCTACTTTAGGGAACAGAAGGCCTGGTCTTGCATTTCCAACTCCAGTATAAAATTGAGAACAATTTTGCAGTGAATCATGCCTCCAGTAAAAAAGAAATGCATGGCCTTTATTGCACCCTGGTTTTCGTAAACATGTAGCTGGGAAGTTATTAGAAGATTTGTAGATCTGGTTACTCAAGGCTAATTTGTTTACCTGTTCCTTTTAAGAATCAAAGCAGAACTGTGCTACCCTCATGAGCCACAGGGTCAAGCAGAGCCCTCATCTCCTCTAGCCATATAAACTATCAACTCTTACTCCTCCTCAAACATGACAGGTAGACACCTCTGACATATGTATGAAACTGCCTTAGATTTTTTAACCTTGCTGTAATTCAGGCTAGGAGTGCTGTTTTTCTACATTTCAGTTCAATGAATAATATTTTTTTTTCTGAAAATATGGTCACTGGAGTGCAGTGATTCAAAGAATCCTTCCTAGCAAGAAAGGTGCACATTTTATGAAACACATAGCATTTTCTAAACTTAGGAAGAATATAATTCTTAGTTTAACTGTTGTGATTAAAGAGTGAAATTCCCTACACAAGGTGTACTGTTATCTCTCTTTTTTTATCAGGCTTTGAACTTTTAAGCAGTCTACATGAAAAAGATGTTTCATAGAAGCTGTGAAGCTGGAGTTAAGTTCCGATGACGGCACTGCAAGTCAAAGGTTCCCAAACTACTATGTGCATCATTAGTGTGATCCCAGCTATGCGAAGCCACTGTGGCAGTGAGCCAGCAGCACTGGGTGCTGGTGGTACTTCTAACTACTGCTGCTGCTGCTACCCATCATTGCTGATGATGGTATTTACATTTAACACTACTGCTGATGAAAGTACCTGCAATTACTACAACTGCTGATGGCAGAAAGAGTTTGTTAGCCATGCTGTAAATTACTTCCTGAGGCTTAGTTGCCAGCTTATTTCTTATTGTGAGCAAAATGCACTCTCTTGGCACTTGGAAAGAGATACATTAAGCAAAAGTTATTAAAAAAGGGAGATATTATAAGACTAAACCATATTGGTGTCATAAACAGAAATTCAGCATTTCACTCATATGGCTGATACTGTGTGAGCCAACTTGAGCCTAAAAGCAGCAGAGTTTGATGCAGTGCCCAAGCTAATCTGCTTCTTGGCAGAGCTGACAGCATGAGGCTATCCTGATTCTGGATTCAATTTGATTTATCTGAATGGTTCTTTTCTTCACCACAGGAGGTTATGAAGTTGGATTTGCATCAGGTTGGGAATGTCTACATTATGCTCAGTACATTTCATGACACAGATAGAC
This sequence comes from Scolopax minor, assembly GCA_028566535.1. Classification (NCBI taxonomy): domain Eukaryota; kingdom Metazoa; phylum Chordata; class Aves; order Charadriiformes; family Scolopacidae; genus Scolopax; species Scolopax minor. The sequence goes on along the minus strand of JAOXNG010000021.1, from coordinate 103,878,854 downwards.
TAGAATATTTATAAGAAATCTTTCTTGACCTAAGGCCAACACAAAATCTTTCTTTAAAACAAAAGACAGGAACCTGAGTCCCCATACTACTTTAAAGCCTTGTTGTACAATGTGTTGAGTATTGCCCACATTGCAGTAATTTTAATAATAAATATTTTTGATAATCAGCTCTTACTAGCTAATATTCTCATGCAGATTAACAAAGTATTCTACAGAAACAGAGCAAGCAAAATGATCCAGATGCCTGCCTGTAGTGAAGTTAAGAACAAAAGAATGTTTGTATTAATTCATGCCAAAAATTGATTTTAAACTAGTGTTCTCGTTCTAATAGTAGCTAATAGTGTCTGTTTGGAGCAGAGTACTTACATGGGGCTTGTAGGACATCTACAATAGTCCTATTGCAACTATCTGAGATTCTTCAGAGGGTCGTTGTGTTCAAATAGTTCAAATAGATCATAGTGTTCAAAGTACACCCCATCATGTTGGCCTCACACTTGTGTCAGTCAAGGAAGGAGATAGATTTAGGCCACAAAGGGAAACTTCTGCAGCTCCTTTGTTAGTGGAATGGTGCCTCCATGTTTTGCAACCATTTCATTGTCTGTCTATATGGCTCAATGTATCCTAGTTGTCTTGTATGAAGGCACTATCCTATGGTATTAAGTTGGAAGATGTATCTTATCCAGACTCATCTTTGCTGCTCCTCTCAGGCACCTTCTGAATATAATCCTGAAGCTGTGAAGTTATTTATCTGAAAGGAGAAATGGAATTTGTTGTGCTAAAGGCAGAAAGGTGAAACACAGACATTGCACAGCTTTCTCAAGATACATGATGACTATGTTGTGGTCTGTACATTTGGTTCTTCATGTCCTCCTCAGTAGCAGTATAGACAGAGATTAAATTTGTGGATTCTTCATAAAAAAAAACCTCACTGTCTTCAAGTTTTTCAGTTTCTTTTGTGTTTCCACTATCAATCCCTTCCCAAAATGCTGTGGAAATGAGAATTTCAGACCAAGAAACAGTTACACCTCTTTTAAAGTTTTTAGAATATAGAATAAAAGAAACAGAAAGAAAACGGTAATTTTAAGATAAATAGAAATAAAATGGAAATCTTAATCCTTACTCATAAATAGAGTGACAGGAACAGCCCAAGCTATATTCACGTTATGGGGAAGCAGATGACTAAAAAGCAATTTACAAATCAGAGGAAATATCTTCTGATTCTTCACAACAAAAGCAGGGATCAGGAGTAGTTTTCCTTATTAACCACTACAAACAAACCCAAAAGATTTATAAGGAACAAAAGATATAGGACAACAAGTATGTTTAGCCCACCAGCTGTCCTCTCGCACTTTTTTCCTGCCATTTAACAGATCATCTGGAGCTTAACAGTAAACCAATAATTGTGACATATGGGTGCAAGCTTCTTTGAGCCAGTGTGCAGTGAGCAGAAAACTGTAGGTTGTTAATGCAAGTTAATGTACATTTTAACGTCTATGTGAGTGACCAGGCAACTAATTTGCAGCTTTGTGTGTTTTCCTTAGGACATAAATACAGCCACGCTTGAGACATCAGAGCAAAGCTAAATCCCTGCCAGCAGGTGCTGTCTTCTTGGGAGAAAAAGGCCGTGCACTGCTAAAAGATGCTTGTGCTCTAAATGTAATGTTTAAATGCAGAGAAATGTCGCCTTGTTGCATATCTTTGGTTATAAGTCTTTTGTGTTTGGAGATTGGCTAGGAATAGAAATTGCTGTTTGGATAATCACAGCTTTCTTTGGATAGTAATTTGGGATTCGTGCTATTAAACCCCTGCATCTCTCAGTATGTATGACATTAAAAACTCCTTGCCAGAAGCAGTTAACTATTAGATGAATGGACCAGCAAAATTAATGCTTACAAATAAATGCTGGGATTAAACTGCACAGAAAGACAAATTAAGATTTTCTTTTCATTCTGTGGGTTCCTTTGAGCACTTTATATTTTTCCCAAATGATCATATTTCATTTTTTACATTTCTGAAGTCAATCAGAAAAAACAAAAAAAAATAAGAATTGAAAAAAAACCAACAAAAAACAACTATAAAAGTGTCAGGAAAACATTTCAGCCACTGGCATACTAACAAAGGAGCTGAGGAAATCATTTCTTCTATTATTGCTTTTGGGGTTTTATTTTTTTATTTTTAAACAACGTTATTTCTTAGGCAACTTTTGTTGGAAACTTGAAATTTGACAAGTGTATGAACACCAGTTCAGTAAAATGTGTTTTATCATACAGTTGTTCAGAAACCATTTAGATGTGCTGGAATTCTAGTGTTGTTTCACATATATGATTAAAGTACATTTATTTACACAGTGCTCTGAATAAAGGTAGACTATTGCATTGAGGGCATAGGGTAACATGCACTCTGTTATCCCTATAGATGTTTAATTTAAACAATATGACTTCGATGTCTTAGAAGTTAATTCTACTTCAGCTCTTTTGGTGTTGCACTGCCAGACCATATACATGTTCTATAAATATCAATTGAGATAAATAGTTGTAACGGCTACATTAGGCACCATTATGCACCAAAGCCTAATACTTTGGCTTTAGGTTGGTGAATTGCTGAAATTCTTTTCTGGTGTAGGTGAGTTTCAGAGATCTATAAACTTATTTTTTGCATGCATTTTCCTGCTATAAAGTAACATAGAGTGGTGCTTATTTTACTCTATATGTTTCTTACATGAATGCAGCTAGTGTAAGCATGAAGTTCATAGCATGCTGAAACGTTGAGAGTAAAAATATCAGATGGCCTCATCTGATTGAATGTAAATGTACACAGGGTAGAGGCCTCTATCTGAGAAAATCATTCTAGACTTCCTTTATAGGCATTGGGAAGAAACAAACAATCTGGGGATGTGATTCACGAGATGATATTTACTTTATGGGGATATGGAGGTTTTTACTGTGGCATTACATCTACACTAGTTAAGTGAAATTGAATACTCAGTAAAAGACTTCTCAAGCATTTTGTATAGATGAAGTTGAAAAAGCTGAACTTCCTCTAAAATATACTGTAATCTGTATAAGTGTATGAGAGAGTGTCCAGAGGTGCTGTCCCCAAGACTGAACTAAAGCAGGATATGCTCTGTGACTACCTGTGAGAGTCCTTGTTGCTGACTTCAGGATGTCTGGGCTTCAGTATGGTACATCTGTTAGTGTTCGCAGCATGACCTCTGCATGAGGTCAGGCATCCTAAACATCCCACATTGCCATACTGCAGACAAGATCAAGGTCATACCTGTTTAGTTCAGTCTTCTGTTGCAACATGCACATCCTAGCCCATCAGGCACATCCTTACTAAAGCCTGGATCACTGAGATGGTAAATTGAAGATTGTCTATGGGCCCAACTCAAACTTTCTTCCTCCATCCTTATCCTTGTCCTCACCATAGGACTGTGTCACAAAAATGTTTCTCTATGGTGAATTTGTGATCAAGAGCCAGTGGCCAACAGGTATAGCATCTAATAAAAAAAGGTTGAGCAAGTTATCCTACCTGGCATCCCATAGACAGCCATCGCAACATTTAAACCCACTGATTCTGTACTGATCCCAGTTTCTCTAGTTACATTAAAAAACCTCAATCTTTAAAACTGATTCTCAGGCAGAATAAGACCAATGGTGCTGCCAACAGCAGCCAAGAGGTGTCAGGATGCTGATCAGGTGAGATATGTCCACTATCCCAGCAGGTGGTCAGAGTCCCATGCTGTGCAGACTGGCACAAATCTCCAGTGCCCCTGCCAGTTCCCAAAAATGAGAAAAAGTTTGACTGTGAGTTTCTCAACAAGAAATGCCCTCAGGCTTTTAAAGCATTTTCTGCTCCATCCTAAAGCAATGGTGCAGCTTTTTTTTGACTGCTTTGACCAACCTTTGATGCTTCAAAGAAAGAAGAAAACAAGCTATCCTGGGCATGCTTAACCAGTTTGCATTGGAATTGAACTGGGAGAAGGAGAAACCTTTTCCTGTCACTCTTCTTGACAAGTTTAAGATCTGAAGCTGGAGACTTGCTTAGAGTTATTGTTTTCATAGAAAACCAAAGCTGTAAGGAGCATTTTGAGGGTGGTAGACCATCTGTTCTCCTTCCAGCCTAAATAGTAAGGTTGTGAACAGGGAAATTTGAGAGGAATAGGGGAGCTTTATTCAGCAGGTTCAGTTAATATTAATATTTCAGAAAACCCTGTCTTCTTATTTGTGGGCCAATAAGAAGAGACCTGGGACTCAGACTTTAATAGTCATCCACACTATAACCATTCCACAATTTAGCATGCGTTCACTTTCCCATATGTGCGAGGTGGAGATGTCTTCTTATTTCATTAGGTTTATGGAAGGCTAAAATACATTAATTTGTGTGAAATATTTAGGTATTACATTTCTATAAGCCTCTAAGTACCAGCTAGAGGGAATCAAAAATGGAGGAGCAAAATAGATGGCATGGTAAAAGCTCTTGCTGTTCCTACAATTCAGATTCTCAGCAGGCCATCTTTACCCAGTGAATTTCCACTCCTCTGTCTCTGCAGGTGTTCAGAACCATGCCATTTTCCTCTTGCTCTCACTTGCTTTCTATTTCTCATACAGAAAGTAATAAAATTTAAGCCAAAAAAAAAAGCCTACATGACAAATGCACAATGGAATTGAGAGTAAAATGAAGATAAGCTAAAAGTCAAGGTTATTCGCTCTTAATTCTGTCTTGAAAGTTAGATGAATCACAGTAGATGAATGAAGGGAAGTGAAGATGCCAAATAGCCAAAATAGTCAATAATAGCAGAGACGTATTATCTGTGATGTAACCTGCATTTAAAATAAGGCCAAGGTTTATAAACTCTCAAAAGTAACATGTGTTTAAAGATTACATCTGATAATGCACAAAAGGGAAATAGATACATATGTACACATTATTTTGGGCAGGTGGGTTACAGCTTTTGTTTGCATTTTTTGACTGTGAGTTTTCTTGTGCCACTTTCAGTCTATAAATAGGCTTTCATTTTAATAAAGGTTGGGAGGGAATATCAATATCTACAGTCACTCTTCCCTAGGCTCTGACACAGGCAATTCCCTCTTAGTGGAACAGTATTGTATGTGGATCAGTTCAGCTGGTTTTTTCTACAGATAATTTATTAATAACATTTCTCAAATAACCTGAGCTGTTTTAAAAGATAAGAATCTTATCTAGTTAACTCATAACCTGAAAAGGTTCTAACAATACTTGAAATACCTTTCTTTTTCTCTCCCAATTTTTTCTCTTTTTCTTTTTCTTTTTTCTTTTGGCTTTCAGAAGATACATAGGAGGTTAAGGTACCAAATGTGAAAGCAAAACAGAACTCAAAGAACTGTATTTTGAAATCTGATAAAAGAAAAATTAGCATAGTGTCAAATTTAATCACATTTGTATTCTCATGTTCTTGAGAGCCAGCACTGATCTATCAACAGTTACCAGATTCTGTGACTGCTTTATACACATACAAATAGATGTGTATAGATAGATGGATGGATGGATGGATTGATGGATAATAAACAGACAGTGAAATAATGTTGCAAATTATGTAGCACGAGACCTATTTATAAAGGAGAGCTCATCCAATTAATCTAAAAAACTCTGGGGATTTTTGTCAGAGCAGATCTCTGGGAAATCCTCTACAATATGGGAATCCTTCAGAACTGTCATGCTACTGTTCTCTGTTTAAACGTTATTACTTCAAAAGTAAACAATCCAACACAGTGTACCCTGTGCATAAACAGAGTGGAAGGAGGGTTTTTCACACTGATATTTTGCACCAAAACAGGACACAGACACAAGAATTACATTAAAATCCCTTTCACTAATTCATACACAGTATTCAACAATGCACTTGCTTTGAATGTTAAACAAAAAACCCAAGAACAGGAGTGATGGAGTGAGGAGAAAGGTAAATGTATAATATGGAAGGCACTAAAATGACAGGACTTGGCAATGCATAGCCACAATCAACCATAAAAGATGAGGAGCTCTGCACAGCCTCCACCCCTTACAGAGAGTCTCTCCTCTTTATATTAATAGACAAAAATCCAATGGGTCTCTTGAGGTGTCATAGAAAAAATAAGCTGGCCAAGTTGAAGTTTATATATTAATAAAGAGGAAGGTAGTTCTTAAATACAGTCCTGTCCCAGTTACTCTCTAAGGAGAGGTTTATGTGTCCATAGACAGGCTGGGTGCACCACTAGCCATGCTCACATCTGTGGTGACACCAGCCTGACTGTGAGGCTGAGCAGTGGGCAGGCAGTGGACCCTGCCACCATGCTCTCATGGTTTCACCTGGAATGGGGTCGACTTTCTTGCTAGCAGCTGGTATAGTGCTATGTTTTACATTTGGGATGAGAATAACGTTGGTAAGGCACTAATGTTTTGGTTGTTGCTGAGCAGCC
>JAOXNG010000021.1:103783167-103803645 GCA_028566535.1 Scolopax minor | reverse complement strand
GAGAAACTCCTAGTGGGTCTGGGCCAATGTACGTACCACATCTTTTTTAAATGCAAGTAGATGCGTCTTATATTGCTTTAACTCTCAGCAGTGAGTGTAGCAGCTCATCCTTCCTAATAGAGCTCCACATCCTGTAGGCAGAGGTCACCTGCCTACAGGCAGGTGTTTTTTCAGAAGTTTCAGAAGTTTTTGCATAATTTAACCTATTATTTTGGTCATTGAACGTAGAATGGACTTCCTTTAGCCCCACTTATTGGATGTCTCTCATATTCCTTGGCTGTGTAAGTTTCTAAATCTATTTATATCACTATTTTCAGCTGCTGTTAACTGATAATTCATTATTAGCATTGCCTCTTAATAGGCTTTTTCAGATCAAAGGACATTATGTTATTGATATGAGTGAAAAAATGCTGGAACTTCGAGACAGCTTCGTTTAGTAGGATTGTCTTCATCTACGGTCAAATTTCACGCTAGTGAATAAGGAACTAAGACACACAGTACTGCTTAAGAGCCTACTCTAAAGCTTACCAAAGTCAGTGACAGTCTCTCCCGTGGCCTTGGTGGGCTGTGCATTGAGTTTCAAGTGCCAGCAGTTACTCACATTACATGTAAGTGCCGGAGCAGGGTCTTAAGTAATATGAATGTTGGTTATTGAGGCCAGAGTTAGGTCTCAGGCTGCCTGCTGAATAATCGTGGTAGAAAAGTGAACTGAAGTCAATGAGCAAACTTCTGCTTAAAGGACATTACAGTGGGAGAATGGGAGGGTGAAAGTGGAAGTCTGTAGAGTATTTTCACCATTAGAAACTTCTGTTTGACTGTACACATTGTTTACAGGCAGTTTCTCATGCCGTATCTAAAACCAAATTTCTTTTCCATAGACTAAGGAAAATTAGAGCATCGGCAATGCAATGTATCCATTAGTGCTACTCATTGCATTCAGTTTACTAAATCTTCTAGGAAAATCTGCCTGACAATATCCAGTCTGTAATAACCACCCTCTTGAAATATTATATTTACTGTATAGCAATACCAGGAGAACAGTTTAATAACAAAAATTATACTGACAATGATGGTCATTTTTAGCTGATATCTCTAAAGCCAAGGACATTTTATCACCATTTTAATTTATGATTATGGAGTGGCTTAAGAAACTAAACCTAATTCATGATCTGGGTGTGAAGAATTACTACAAATATATTCCATTACCCTCTATCACCTATGGTCATATTGGTGTTCATAATATACCACTTTTGTTTAAAAGCACAAAGTCCTTCCTCCCTGTCCTGAGGTACGGTAGTGGTTCAGCTAAAAGCCAGAAGACCCTAGAAGTGAAGAATTAAGACAAGCATAACAGGATGACCTCAGAGGTACCTCAGGTGATTCAGTATCATGGTGAAGATAAGAAAAGAATATTTTGTATAACAACATCAGAACATGGACTAAAACAGTGAATCATTTCTTACATAGATGAGCTAACACACTAGAGAGGGTCTTTGTAACTAATTTTTCTTTTAAATTAATACCTGTTTCCTTTGGCTTCTACAGTGTTGTTGTATGGAACTCGGAAAACTATATACATCCACATCAATAAACTCTTTAGGTTCAGAAAATTAAAGCAATATAGGAGGTAGGGAATGGAGGGAATTGATTCCAAAGCCAGCAACGCTTGGAGAGTGGAGATAAGTGAATCTTAGTTATCCTGGCTGAAGTAAATTAGCCCAGACAAAGAGATTCTCACTGAATTGAAGAGGGCAGTGTGCAATGGTGGGACCAGCAGGGAGCAATTTTAACCCTCCATCCTGACAGCTGTTTTACATGGGTGGTCCCTAAGCATGTCTGGTATGTAATTAACATGAGTCCCTGAGTAGCATCTGTGACATACACGCTGCTATTGCATGCTACCATTGCACCCTAGCTTCCCTGCGGATCCGACAAATGAATGTTGTGTTACAATTAAGGCAGCTTGAAACCAGTCCTGCATTTTTCTGCCTCTTTAAAAATAAGGAACGCTATTTTCCATTAGCTATCAATTAAAAACCAAAATTTACTTTAGAATTAAAAAGAAATAATAAAAAAAGATCAGCTCCAGCTGTAAAACACTTGCCTCTATCCCTGAAAAACAGTGTCTAGAGTGCAAGGAGCACAGATTTGCACCCCTAGATGCTTGTTATGTAGAACATATTTTCATCACGTTTTTAGAAAACTATTAGGTCTTTGATCTGGCAGAATTCTTGACTGATGATTAGTTTTTCACTACATAACTAGTGTTACTGTACTCAGGTGCTTCTAGTTAAGTGCTTAACTGGACAAGGATGTTAGTCTTGCCACACATGGTGTGGGAAGACACTTCCTTCTGCATGAAGTCCCAATGACTACAGTCAACGATCAATGTAGATGAGAGTTTATTGACTTGGACTGAGCAGGACCTAACTTTAGCACAGACAGTTGTTTACCAAAAAACCCAAATGTCAAGATGAAACATATTTCCAAGCCAGGAGGGTTGTTTTACTGGTCATTAGCTGTCATAAGGCATTCTCTCAAGCTGAAAGCACACTATATGTACTGTACAATGTTGACTTTATTATGTTCTGGCTCCACTGGTTGTATTACCATTTTAACTACATTTACCATCTTTTCTTAATTTAAAAAGAATCTGTTTCTCATAGTGATGCTGACAGGTTGGTTGGCATCATGAAAGTGCTTGGTATGTTATAAAATCCTGTGACTTGTGAAATGATGTGATTTAATCTACAGTTACGTATGCCAAATTCAGTGAGATCTGACTGACAACAGACACGTGCAAAAAAGTGAGATACTATTAATTAGAAGCACTGTAAAAGCAGTGTAATAGTGACAGTAGACACTGTGCTATCCTCTTCACTGTTTTGGCTTGGTCCTGTTAAAATCTAAGCTACTGGGAAATTTACTCCTTTTTCAGGGAAGACACATAAGGTATACGCTGTTGGTAAACTCCTTTTTTTTCCAAAACATGCTTTGCAGTGGAATTATTGTGCCTTGGCTGTGCAGCAAGGGCTAATGCGATTTTCTGGCTGGGAAATCAGGAGGAGTGTTCCTGAAGGACTCTAAGAGTTCAACTCTGCAGATGAAGACTTGTTTTCTAGTAATATTATGTCTAATGTTGGCTTGAATCTTTTTGGTTAGAATCAGGCTCGCAGAGACAATTTCCAGATGCTGGGCCAGATTTTTTTCTACTACTACAAAGACAGGAGAGAGAGGAATTCACCTACCTGCATCTCACTTAAGCCAAGCACCGAGCAAGCAAGATCAGCCGTCTGGATGTTCCTAGATTTCCTCAGGGACTTAAGCATATGCTTTGGCACAGAAAGAGCCCATGGCCTGAAAGACTTATTCCTGACCAAAGCTGAAGTTCTCTGGCACGCTGCAGCTGCGTGAAAGAGAAACAGAATCCACCACAAAGCATGGGTTTGGCTACACTGCTTTTACTTGCCCTTTCAAACTATGAGGTTTTTGCCAGCTATTCTGTGCAAAATTTTATAATATTCTGGTCAGCATGTGGATTTACATTCTATGGTGTGCGTAGTAGACACTAGGTCCCTGATGCTGGCTAAGTTCACAGCCTTCTTACCAGACGCATCAACTATTCTGCAGCACGTATACAAAGTGCCTGCTTGCATGTATAGCCCTAGTGAAGGTAAGTCATGGTGACAGCACAGCGCAGAGTTCTCTCCAATGCTTGACTTTTCTTCTTAGAGGTTGTAGTGGGGAACCTCCATGGGGGTGGCAGTGCGGTGTCAGGGGTTAGGTCTAGCTTCAAATGAGTTCACTTTGGTACTGACAATAGCTCTGCGTGACACACCTCTCCGGGGTAAATTATGCAGCTGTCTGCAACATATACATACTCTGTAGAACTGGAGCTGTCTGTTGTGCTGTTTTCTCATATTAATATTATTAATAATATTATAATATTAATAATAATAAAATATAAATAATAATTTTATAATAATATTAAAAGAATTATATTTTCTTTTGCTTGGGTTTTTTTTTCTGAAAGAAGAAACATTTTGTCCAATTTTGTACCTCTAGGAAAAGGAGCGGGTTTCACTGTCGAAAACCTCTTCATTTTCTCTTCCTCTCACAGGATTTTCAATTCACACTGTAAGAAATGTTCATTTTTTTTTTGAGAAAGAAATGACTGAGGTTTTTCCCCCATTTTTTTTTTCTTTTAGTTTTCTAAGGTGGGGAAAAGAGTGGTCTTATAAAGTAAGCATATTCCATTATGGGGCTGAAATGCATCTTTGTTTCCTAACAATTTAAGAAACTCAAATAAAAGCTTTAATGGTCCTTGTCTGGCTTTTATTACAATATGTTTTCCTTATAAAACTATGGAAATACTCTATTTTAAATCACATTGCTAATGAAAGAGACAATATCAAGTACAAGCTTTTGTAATTTTGTAGAATCTGTACCTCAATACCAATTCTGCATTGGTTCTTTTTTTATAATAATTTGGGTTTTTTTTACTCCTGCTGCAGCCGTTTGCTGTTATGATGTGACAATTTCCATGGCTGTTTTGCATGTTGATTTAGTTGAGAATGACTGTTGCTCTCTTGGATGCTGTCTGCATAATTAATGCCTCCTATCAGTCTCTAGCAGAAGGAAAAAAATCTTTTTATATCTCTGATGGAAATGGTTGAGTGGCCCTCTGGGGCCAATTAGATCACCAAATGGCAGTGACATCCTGGAAGAAACCACCATGGTGCATTTTCATCATTCTCTTCAGCTTGAGCAAGTTGGAGAATAGGAGGGAGAGAGAGGGAAGAAAATGTCAGGGTCCCTGATCAGAGCAATAAACTGGCATATAGACCACATCTTATTTCCCTGTTGGAGGTGCTGACATGACATCTTTCATTTTTTTAACCTCAATTCTGTCTGGCTAAGTAAATATATTTCACCACTGTTTTGAAAGCACAGTGTCTTGATGACAGTCTGAATCTTTACCATTTAATTCTAGCATTTCCCATGTCTCTTGACAGCAAGCAGGCAGAAAATATAGCTTGGGCTAAATGACATTTCTGACCTATTCCAATTGTAGTGCTTTTTAATCAGAATATTTGAGACAGAATCTAGGGCTGTAGTCAAATTGTTTAGGGTTTTCTTTCTCATTGAAAAGTTTAATATCATGTAAAGCATGCAATTCTTATAGCATTACTGTTATTCCTAGCTTTAGCGATGACACATTTAGAATTATCAGTTATTTCATCAAAACCTTAAAATTCAAAACCATTTAAAATTTTAAGTTGGATTCCAAAACCATCTGTATAGTACAGTGGTAATAATATTTAAGTACAATAAGTTTATAAGTGATATGTGTGTCATGCAGTTAAAATGAACGTCTGTGTTACCTTGACATTTATAAATGTTAAAACCTTTACTTTACCTTGCTATTCCATTCACAGCAGGAGACATTATTTAAAGCTGTAACCTTCTCATACTTATAGATTATTGCTTAATTTTAGTAGTCTTCTTTTTATAAAAAGAACCTCACAGTCATTACCATTTCTCCAGTGTCAAGGACACAATTGTAATTTGATGTATGATTGTAAGTTATAAGAAGAGCAAGTATGGAGAAATTAAGCTTATAAACACATATTTCTGATGTTGTTCTTAAATATCAGCTTAGGAAGTGTGTCAATGGAAAAGAGAGATGACATTTTGTTAAAAGGACAAACCCAGTAAGTACCAACCATTTGAATAATTTCATATGAATTGCCCTTAACTAACACAAATTAACAAACTATTTTTTTCAAAATTTTCTCAAGATAGGTAGGCCAAAAATGATTCTCCCTGTAGCGACTTCACACGCTGAAGACCAGACAGTGTATAAAGTGCTACCCCTCACGCACATGCTGTGCACTTGTGTGCTCATCATACCAAGAAGAATTACACTGAAAGGTAACTGTACTTAATAGTCTCCTGGGACACATGGGACACCATTCACCTCAGGGAAATAGGTTTCAGTGGAAGACCCCAAACTGTCTGTGTGGACAAGGTCAGTACTGAGATCATAGATGCAGCTTGAAACCAAAGTAACGAGACAAGTGAGCATATGACAATGCCTGGTTGGATGGGGCTCTGAGTTACCCGGTCTAGTGGGAAGTGGCTCTGGCTGGGGTGGAAGAACTAGATGATCTTTAAGGTCACTTCCATCCTAAACCATTCTATGATCCCATGATAACAGACCTCATGTTCAGGATAAGGTGCCTGAGGTATCTTAGCAAGGTACTGAAGTCAGGTGCTCCTATCACTCCATCTTCACTCCATTTCCTATGTGTGAAGCTCTCAGGTATCTGCCTGCTGTGGTTACAAATTTAGTGTGGTACAACCTTATTGTTTACCCATTCTTGTCCCTCTTTATCATTCACTTTGCAGTTTTTTTAGCATAAAATCAGCAAATTCTAGAGTTTTTCTTGGAGAAAGGTCAAATGTGACTTAACTGCCACGTAACAGGAACATGTTACAGCTTATGGAAGGAAGGAATTATCACAGTTAATTGGCAAGACTATCTTAAATACCAAATCAAAAGATTTGTACATGATGGTTGTGTCTCAGTGTGTGGGAGCTCCTCAGGCTCCCTGTTCCTCGTTGCCCCAACTGAGGAACCAGCAGGAGGATACCCGTTCCTTCTCACTGAGCCTCCTCAGAGGTGGTTGTGTCTGCCCAGCTCCCATCCCTTCTCCCAGCCCTGGCCAGGCTGTGCATGGAAGGACCAGGGCTACGGGATGCACAGTGGAGCATAATCACAGCTGTATAAATTTTATTCCAGGCGTCTGAAAGTTAAGACAATCTCTGCAAGTTTGAACATTTGCAACTATCTGTTGACAAAATTTAAAATGTTGAGAGATGTAAAAGCTCCAAGAGAAACCTTGAAAGGACTCTTGGATACAGATGAAGCTCTTGGGAGCTGTGGGGTCTTGACAACCCTCAGTAAAATCTCTCTTCTTGTCCTCTTGCACCGAATGCAAACAGCACATCTGGTAGCTCCTCACCTGGCACTACAACACACCAGGACAGAAAGCATGCTGTGCCTTTGCAGTAGCCTACAGTGAGGATTTCACTAGCTATCCTCAAAGGTGCAGAGACACACTCATCGTAACTTTGCTTAACCACAGAAGGCATCACACAGGAGAAAATTAGATGGTGTTGTCACCCCAGCTGTCCAGCCATTTCATTTATGAGCTGAGTGGTGAGAATTCATGGCATAAGTTTGTGGTTTTGCTCTCCTTTCAATGATGAAGTTGAAAAAAATAGGAGGAACAAAGAGGAAAAATCCTCTCCTACAATAGAATTTTCAGTTTCCATCTTCTCAAAGACAAAATACATTAGGTACACCATTAGTTGGATAATTTGTTATGGAATAATTGCCTACAAAACTGCAATCTGTTTCATAAAAAAAGCCTTTTTCCATGTTGACTGCTCTTAAAATAGATAAAATATCACTGAAATAGTTAATTGTGGTATGCTTTTTTTCCCAGTATAATAGTTTTGGGGTCACTTAAAAATCACTGGAAATGTAACCTCTTGCACTTCCTGTAAAATGCTGAACTCTGGATGATAATCAAGACCTCTAGAAAATTGTGGGCTGCATAAAAATTGCATATTTTGCAATTTTCTGACTGCTGTGTAATTTTCTGGCACATTTATATGTGTGTTTGGTTCAGTGCCAGGCTCCTTCCTCCCCCAGACACCCTAAAATTAACTAGGAGCTTTGGGAATTTCAACAGAGACAGAAGTGTCCGATCAGCCTGGAGGAAGCATGGCTGACCAGTGCTGACCCAAATCCCTTCTGAAAGAAGTAAGGAAGGAGACAGAGACAAATGAGGAAAAGTCTAGCAGAGAAAGGAGAGGAAGGACAAGAAGGAGAGCAAGAAAAGTTCTGGAGAAACGCTGAAAAAGCAAACTGTTAAGAGAAAGAAAACAGCAGAAGCATTTGGAAGAATGGATTGTAGTTCCCTTATAAAGTTTTTTTGGTGAAAATTCTCTTGGGGATTGGTTGGGAATTGGGAGGGGATGAGTTGTATGCTAAAAAACCCTAGGGTTTCTTCTTAGAAAGCTGAAAGAGAGTCCACAGTCATTCCGGCTGGGTTAAGGAAGTGCTGAGATGCTTCAAAAAAGTATGAAACATGGAATTTACACAGTGAGTGCTGAGGCCACAGTGAATTCACATCTGAACTCATCATAACTGATGAAAGCTGGAGGATGATAACCTGGATCAGGGACAGCCTTGATGCTGCATAATGGAGTAGGAAGAGAAATCGGGACTTCCCATGCCAATGCAGCAGCTTAGTCACCATGTCACCCACTGCACAGCTCATTATCTTTCTATTCTTATTTTCTTACTGTTCTCTAAGACCTTTAGGTGTTGGGAAGCAAAAAAAAAATGGTTTATACAGACTACAGTTTATACAGCTTACATTTGTCCCATATAACTACGTAGCAAACTCCAGTTTTATATGCCATCATTCTCAGCACCTGTGCCTTGGTAAAAAGCAAAAAATCCTCTGTCATTGAAGATGACAGAAGATGAAGAAGAAGAAGATGAAGCTCAGCATTCACAGGAGAAAGAGCACCTCACAGGACTTATTACTGAGACGAAACAGCTTCAGCAGCACAAGGCTTGCAGTATTCAGAAGCAGCTTTCTGGAAGTCCTGAGGAACAGGGAATTACTTCAAATAGAGAAACAAAAGGGTTAAAAGGTATTAACAGGAGTTTAGCAGAAAGGGTCAAGGAAGAAATTACAGAGTCCAGACATATTACCTGACTCTGTATGTAGCCTGTGGTCTTGGGTCCTTTGACCAGGATCACTGTCAGGAGTTTTGTTGTTATATCAGTACAGTAGCTTTGTACTTGGTATTTGACCTTAGATATTTAATCTCACATCAGGAGAAACTTTACATAGTCATGCTATTCTCAGGTTGAGAAATAAAAACCCACTTTTGAAAAAAAAAAGTACTTTATAGTTACAGGTGCCAGTGATTTTGAAATTGCTCCAAAACCTGACTCACTCCTAGTTTAAATCAAGGTTGGTAGATTGAAAAGAAAATGGAAGATTTTCTGTAATAAAGTTCTGGGATGTGTTGTCAGGGATGTGTTCAGTTGTCTAGGAATATCTGTTCTTTCTGTCAGGACTAGCGTGCTCTGAATCAAATCTTCTGTGCTTGTTTAAAAAGTATGATGAGAAGCTCTGCACCACATACACCACAAGCTTTTTGTACACATGCAAGCAAATAAAATGCTCTATCTTTTCTGGAAAATATATACTCCCTGGTATTATAAAGCTTTCTGACCTCAGGGAGGGCATGGAAGGTAGTTCTAAATAGCCTCACAGAAATATAGAATTAAAAGAAATTTTAACACTTTTTAGGCAATAACAAAGTAGATTAAAACATATGTTAGAAACAACAGGCAAGCTTCAAATCCTTTGAGGTTCTGAGATTCAAGCACTCATGGTTTCATATAGTTATCTTAACACTTTCTCAAATTTGTAAATCTCATGAGGACAGGATCTCATGAGATACTCTGTTATTATGTTTTCCATTTTGGCACATCATGAACAGCTTTCCTTCCAGTGTTTGGTTTCTATTACTCAGCCATGAAATAGACAGTAAAATGACACTTTCTCCAAACTGTAGTCCTTAAAAAAGGTTTTATTCTGATTCCAGTAGTGCTTTAGGTTTGTTCTGGTTTTATTTTCAAGACAGGAATTTTAATGAATTGTAGTATGGGGTGTACATAGTACAAGATGTTTCACCCTTAAGACATACCTGTCATTGAAAGTCACTGATGATACACATTTGCAGAAGGTGAAGATTTGTCCCTATGCAAAACAGTCCCTTTATCTTCCTTCAAGAGATCCTACTTGTTGTTTTTAAAACAAATGGTTGAAGTACAGCAATGGACCTCAGGCTCCTTGGATCCTTCTTTCCTTCCTTAAGTTTGAAATGGCTGAGCAATTTCCAAGAATGAAGCAAGGAAAAGAACAATCAACCCATTCCTTCAGTTTGGGCAGTTGTTTGGTTGAGATCAGTGCAATATTCTACATCTTGCTTTGCTCCCACCGCAGCCACAGGGAAAGGAGTCTGGCTTCCTGATGCCTACATCTTGGAAAGACACTTACTTGCTCACTTGCACTGGAGGCAAAGCACACATGTAGTTGGAAGAGCTTAACTGTAAATGTGCATATTTATTACAGACAGTATACACTGAATTTAGATGCAAACTTCAACAAGTCCATGCATAAAATTGTATCTTTGATAACTACACAACATATACACCCATTGATAATTTTGGGGTTCATGCATCAAAGCACTATGTTGATACAGCTTCTCAATAAAAAGGTTGTAAGTATTTCTTAGGGGAGACACAACTATACATGTTGCCCTTACCCTCGTCTCAAAAACATTATCTGAATCATTTTTTCAAATTTAAAAAATAAATTAAATAGGCCTAAAGCAGACCTCTAATCTGGGAAATTTAATCTTGGATTTTTAAAATTTAACAAAATTATGAATACTTGAAATATGGTTTTATAACTGACAGTGTTGAACAAACACCCCTACAGTTAAAGATATTGTTATGGCTGCTAATGCCAGGATATGTATGCAAAAACCTACGCAGCATCTAAAGTTAATGCTTTCATAACAAAAAGCATCAAATATTTCCTAAATAACAGTGATTTCACTTATGTGTATCAAGTAAGGTAAGGTCTTTCATACCATGCCAGCCAGGAAAATCTTTCTCTAATATTTTCCATTAAATTTTCTATTTAGAAGGGTCTAAAAGAGTACTTTTTTCTAAAAATATTCTAATTAAAATAATAGAAAATTAAAAATATAAATACCCTTGAATACTTTCTTTCAGGTAAACCTGCGTTTCAGTTCTATGAGCATGGGTTTCTAGCATCATCTCCTAGTCTTGGTCTCACCTTGAGAAGCTGTCAGTTTCTCATTTGCTAAATGTTCCCAGAGGTCTCTCAGCTTGTTAGCTGTGTTGTGCGACTTCACAGGTCTCACTCTGCAGTGACTACAGACATCACAATGACTGTAAACATCAGTAATCTTAAGTACTTAGAGTATCCATGCACTGCTGAACTTGTGTTTACAACTTTTTCCATCATCCAGAAATTGTCTACAAGAAAGCTTATACTTGTCATTTCTATGCTAGAATAGTGAAACCCAACCCATAAAGGCTCTGTTTCAAAGCTTCTTCTAAACAGAGGAATCCTCCTTTCTCTTTATAGCATCTCCAAGTACATTTTCCTGGAGTCAGCTTAAATTATACCCCGAGGAGTTCCTGTACTAATGGAAACTCTACATATCTCTCCCTGGCCTGCACTGGATGTATGTTTATATGGTATATAAATGTATTTTATTCCAAAGTACCAGAAAGAGGCTTGGAAGCATTTATTTGAGCTGTCCGAGAGGAGATAAAGTTAAAATTATTAGCAAGAATGGGATGGGGATGGTAAGATGGAGGACCTTCAGATGAATGGGGCTACTGCATTATGAGCCATATGCAAAAGGAGGGACATGCTGGTGTTTCTGCAAGGATTAATTTATACAAAACACAGAGGATAAAAGAGAGATTTCTACATCTTGCACTCAACACGTGTATCTTCAAGGATCATTGTCTGTAGAAGAGTCATATATCCCTTAACAGCGAGAAAAAAAAGACCTAGATTAAATGTAATTTGTGTGCAGTCCTATAAAGTATTCACATAAACACACACAGAGATGTAAGACTCTCAACCTTTCTGTCTCATGTAGCTTCACTGTTCTTTCCTCCTTTGAAAACAGAACCCAACTTCCCAGAGGTTCAGGAAAGTCTAGAGAATGTCCATAGTGAATGCTCATTTCAATTACATTTAAATAAAATAAAGATTTATGTAACAGACAACAGTATATAGTTTCAGAAGTAGACATATTCCTCCTTAGTCTCATATGAATAAAGGTGGACAGAAACATGTGTAATAATTCTATATTTATTGCAAAAGCTACATACCTTGTATTTTCAATGTACTTTCCAGATCACCTATGCATAGATTCCTACTCATTTAATAAGAGTGTCTTTACTGTGAATAGAAAAACTAAATATGAGATTAAAAAAAAACAAGCTATAAGATTAAAAAAAAAAACAAAACCAGATGAAACACAGCCATATAACTTTTTTTGGACTTATATCTATCCGTGTTTCTGAGGCTCATAAACTAGAATATTTTCTCTTTTAAAGTTCTCATATACTTTTTTTCCTTTATCCTGGCCCCCAATACTCCTTTTCCCAAAATCACCAAGTGAACTTACATTTTTGCCTTACATTAAATTCCATAAAACCTTCCCATTATTAAGCCAGCAAGGTATTGAGTTGGAGACTACTTTTTCCTGGCAGAGCAGACAATACACTGTTCAGCATACAATTAGCATGCATTCTTTGATTAAATAACTAGATCGGCCTAGCTTATAGATCTGCAACTTTCTTACTGCCTCTTAAAACTTGGAATGAACTGAAATAGCCGATCTCTGAAGTAATATCTTCCAACAATGAGAATGAGGAGGGAAAAGGATTATACAGAGATAAAAATAAGGGGTTTTTAACATTGGTGCAATCATATTTTTTGGTCAGCAGCTCTGCTGAGGATGTTCAAACCAAACTCAGTGACAAACTAAACATAGATAAAAATGCTATGCATTACTTTGTTATATGGAGCTATATATCATTCAAGTATCTTTATAATGCAATACTATTTGGATGTTTTAGTCTGGAAAGAAGCCCAAGTGTTTCCAGGCACTCTAAAAGCATATGAAATTATGATGGGGGACCATATTTAAACCTCCTACTCTAAATGCCTAATTTAGGCATTGCTACTAATACACTGTTTAAATTTAAGAGTGAGATGACTGATCCAGGCTATGCTGACCTGACAGATCTTGCCTCCACTACAGCTGGTAGGAAAGAAATAGTTGTGATTCCTAATTCAAGCACCGGAGGTAGAGTTCATCTCACCTAACTTTTCACACATGAAATATAGTCATTTAAATCTGGGCTGGCAGCCCTTCTTTCAACAGAGAGAGGGAGACCCCTCCCCAGTGTCTCTCCTGCTGTCACCTGTTTCAGAGATTGGTGAGTTTTTTTCTAGCAGTCTTTATTTCTGCTTGGTAAACTCGGACTTAGGGAAGTCTTTCCTGGATATGTGACCTGATATGACTACTTTTTTGGAAGTCAGTCTAAGGAGGAAGCCATGGGAACATCTTGCCACCAGCTCCACAGGGTGCCAAGCCGGTGTCCAGGAGCTGCAAAGTCTGGTCCACAGGGTCAGGGTTGCTAGGTGTTGGGGTGACAGCCAGGCTGGATGGGCAGCACCTTGCTGTTCCTGAACAAATTAAAAAGTTGATGAGAATACAGCTTAGTGTGCAGATGCAAGAATTTTAAATGATACTTCTAAACCATCCATTTGTGGTTGCATTTAAGGAGAATTTGCAGCATTAATTGAATAATTCCTTTGGAAATCCTGACACTTTTGCCAAGTATTAGAAAAACTCCTGCCTCTGTGAATCACTCGTGACCTTGTCATCGACTTATATCACAAGATAAAAGCGTTGGGAAGTGAGAAGTCTGCCAAAGCTAACAAACTTTCCCTGGAATTGTTATGCACTCTATATAAATAACATCATCTGTTTGTGACCTGCCTGGCCTGGGCTCACAGACAGAACTGCTTGGCTGCGAGTGAGCAGGGATGAGAGGCCAGTTCCCTTTTCCAACAAATCCAGCTGTGGGTAGGAACCTGTAGTGAATGGACCAATCGAGCAATCTTCCTATGTTCCCAACTGGTGTTTGACCTTAGCCACATGTAAATAAAGCTTTTGTCAGAAAAGACTTTAGGAAAAAGCAAATAATTGTGTATTTTCTCTGACTACCAGGATCACTATCTCCTATGGCAAATGCAAGCAGGAAGTTCCTGGATGACAATTTCTTCCTCCAACATCTACCACAGTTTTAATCTTACCAGTTCATGTATGAAGTTTGCTGGAGCCCGCAGTTTTTGCATCTAATTGTATCAGCCATACAAACCCCAAAAATTTTAATAGAAATAATAAAACAAACTTTTTAAAAAGGTGTAAAGCAGTAAAGTGGAGCCAACTAAATAAGCAGTAAAGAAAAAGAATGTCAGAGCAGAAAAGAGCAATATCCAAAAATCCATAAATCACAATTCAGCTTGATGTCCATCACATTTGTGCTTTAATGCTCACTTGAACTAGGTTCCAATTTCCTTGAAATAGAAAGTGTGGGGAATGATTTGTATTATCTCAGGGAAGAACTCAATAATTGTTCATGTTATGAGTGGATTGTAGCCACACTTGTTCCTTCAAGTTGCTGAAATAAGATCTCACAGTTATCTAACAATAAAAAAAAATGAAAAGACAATAATGAAGGAAGGTGTTGAGACCCACATTTTGTAAAGCACATTATGGATTTCTCACATGCCTCCATTTTGTTCCTCCAAATATTTCAATGGCCAGTGAGATTACAGCTTTTAATTTGAGAGGCTTTACAATCATCTTCTTATTTCCATCTCTAATATGCTCCTTAATCAGATAATTTCTCTGGGCTGGTGGATATTCTCCTTCTCATTTGAGTACAGACTTGTGGCTGGAAAACAAAAGGAAGTTCTTATTTTAGTCTTCTGTGGAAATAATGGATTGAAAACTTTTATAGTTAAGAGACTCTCAATTTTTCTGTTGTTTTTATAACCTTTTAGTCTGCCATTTTCTAACAGTTTTTTATAATGTGAATATTTAAAATGTGCTAACACTAACTTATGCACCTGAATGTGTTATTCCTCTGAATTTTCAGTACCTCATTAAAATCACAACGGAAAAGGCTAACTATAAAAATTTACAAATTAGTTAACTTCAAGTGACCTATTTTGCTCATACATCACCAACAAATATTCTGTCTCTAAAGGCCTCCCTCCCTGAACAGCTATGACAGTCACTTAAAATCTGGATCTTTCATTAACAGATTTTGAGTAAAACTTGTATTTTGTTCTGTGTGATGTCACTAATAGTATTTTGTGCTGAGAGACAGATTCTGAAAACGTATTTTGATTAGCCATAGTTAACATTTTCTCCTGTTACAAATTTATTTGTGACAGATTTCAGTGAAAACTGAAGACTCAGTCTGGTTCTGTCTCATCACTGAAGCTGTCATTCACATGTACAATAGAGACACCACATTCTCCAAGAGCAGAATGACTGTGAATTACTGTGATACCTCTTGTTTTGGTGGGGGTATAACAACTTATGCCAGCTGCAGTTCTTTGATGCCACAAGCTCTGACCATAAGCTAGCAACTCTTAACCTTGGAATTGTGATACCATATTTAAAGTTAAAAAACTACATAGAGTCTCATTAAGCATCTCAAAGCAAGCTCCTGAAGGAGGATGCAGCTCTATGGCCTGGGGCTCCAGGGATGGCTTGGTCCTCTTTCTGTGTCTGGGAGAGATGGGCTCCTTGCCTGTAGGAGAACTGGGGAACTGTCTGTGTAAAGTAAAGCTGAAGTGGGAGGAGGTCAGCAGAGAGTGCAGCAACAGAGATGGCGAGAAAGACACTGACTGAATCTTCTTCAAGAGCCCAAACCCCTAACTGCATTGATTGAGGGGCAGAACAAGTCTGCTCTTACCTGACTTTCATGATGGCAAAGGCTGGAATCCTGTGACTTCTTACACTAGGAGGATAACTCCTACTCCATCCAAAAGTCTGCAGCTACAGAACACCTTCAGTACCCAGGTAGCAGATGAAGGGCTGGGAGCTGTGTCCAATGAAGAATCTGAGCTGAGCCTAAGCCTTACAGCAGCACTGGGAGGAAGCAAAAGTATTAGCTGTGGGAGACTCCTTGCTGCAGGGAATAGAGACCACAATATGCTGGTCTGATGTGTTGGTTAGGGATGTTTGCTGCTTGCCAGACATTTGGATACAGAATGCTGTGGAGAGGTTGCCAAGGTTTGTCTGGTCCTCACACTTCTCTCCCTGCTGCTCTTTCATGTGAGCACTGATGATACTGTCAGGGGAAACCTGGAAGGTAGCAAACACAACTACATCACACTTGAGGTGAAGGCCAAGGCTATGGGAGCCCAGGTGGCATCTCCTTGATTATTCCAGTGAGGGGGAAGAGCTTGATGAAAACAGATGGATCCTGTGGGTCAACAAACACTTGCGCATACAGTGTTGGAAACAGAGGTTTGGTTTCTACAGGTGGCATCCTCATAACCAAGTGGAACAAGTACCAAGTGGCAAGGGATCTTCATCAGTAGGAACCTGGGAAGGAGAGCTTTAAACTAGGAATGAAGGGGCAGGGAGCGGAGATAGTGATGACCCACAATCAATTGAAGAGTTTGTCAATTGGGTTGGTAAGAAGGTCATGCGGACAGCAGTGACCTTAACAGTGAAACAGGGTAGAAGAGGGGTCCAGAATAGCTGGTTGATTTCTAGGATCACTTTCCCCAAGCTCAAGATTCATCCATCCTGATGAGTGTTTAAGTAAGATGGTAGAAGACCTACATGGGTGAGCAAAGAGCTCCTCACTAAATTTAGACATAAAAAGGAATTAAAAAGAAGGTGGAAGCAGGGATAGTGCTTCCCTAGGAGGAACATTACCCAGGAGGATAGCAGAGACATTCTCTGAGATGGTGTCTGAGTCTAATGAAGCCAAGGACCATCTGAGATTGAATCTGGTGAGGGCCATAGAGTGGTTATACTCAAGAGACTAGTTAGATTGGGTCTTACTGTGATAAACACTGCAAAACCAGAAAATGCATGCTCTTGAACCTAGGAGTGCACAATCTTGAAAAATTATGGAAAGGTAGCAAAGAAAGACCTGTAAAAAAATATATATTCTACATAGTCTTATGTAGGCCCAGATTCCTTGCACATAAACTCAGACTCATCCAGCCCTGGATGCATTCAAAGTAGGGGTTGCCTTAAGTTCCAATATGGTCAGCGTGAGGTGGTAGTTAGATGTGTTTGGGAGAAGATTTACATTTTGCATAGGCTATGAATGACCATTTTCTCGATCAACAACTGGCAGAGCCAACAATGCCTGGACTCATGTTTCTGATGTCCCTGTTAACTTACAAAAGTTACAGTGGACCTGTGTGATGCTGACTGTATTTCTTTAGGAAAGGAAGGAAAATAGTAATACCTTTTGCATTTTCCTTCTGCTATTTTCAGAAAAATTCATAAGGGTGTAGTCATCCTTTACCCACTGAAGGAAGTGCACAGAAAAATGAGGAAAATTACAGCAGCAATATCTAGTGCAAAAAGGATTGGGGGCGGTGGTGGGTGGGAAATTAAAAAAAAAAAAAAAAAAGAAAATGGAGTTCTACATAGATGCAACCAGGGGGGGATAAAAAATAAGGTTTCTGTGCCCTCAGTCACCTGCAAAATACACCACCATCTAAATCACCATCCATCTAAATCTTCCACAGGGAAATGGAAAGCACTTGCCTTCCTTTGAGAGGATTATGTGTTAAAAGGATGGCAAAGATAATGATTTCTTCTGCTTTCTCCCACCGGTTAAATCTTGAATTGCACAGCAAGTTATATTTTACTTGCAGGTTTCTGGACAGCCTGGTTTTGTCTGTCTTCTGCAGCTCAGTGTTTGAGAGACATGCTGAAAGATCCATGAGACCTCAAAATGTAGGACTCCCAACATGAGCAGAATGCTTGGCATGTCAAAAAGTCTAAGAACAAAGCAGCCAACATCCTTTCTCCAGAGACAAAACACATTTTTTCTGTGACATGCTTAGTCTCCATCTGCTCAGGAGAGGGAAGGTTTCCCATATGGCACTGTAGTGGGCTAGTGAGTCACTCTATTGACTCACTCCACAAAATGCACAATTGAATGTTAAGTAACTTAAGTCGGCTTTAATGGGTACAGCATATGTATACTTCATGAATGAAAAATATGTAAACTACTATTATGCCACCCTTTTTTGTGCTGATACTTTTTTGTGCATTGATTACTAATAGATTTCTAAATGTTTATTAATTGGAGTTATCACTCCCTGAGTAAATTACATTTTGAATTTTCAGTTTAGAAGCAAAATTAGAAGCACATCCATTTCTCCCATGTATCCATTTCTCCCATATATTTTACATTTTTTATATTATCTTGAGCCAAGTACGTCAGGTAGTTAAGATATTACTGGGTTAGATCTGATGCGAAAGCTTACTTTGTGGTTCTAGAGAGAAGGGTTATTGACTTCCACCTAGTCTTGTTCATGTCTCATCTCATCACAGATGCTTTCTGTGTTTTAAGAGAACAGTGATTTTAAAAAGATCTGTTACGGTGGGGACAGTTAAAACCATTTATTCTGAGGTGATCAGAACGAGGCTAAGCAACTAACGCCTAATCCTCATAGACTGCCAGACTTGCAATGCTGTCATGATCCCAGCTAAGGAAACTGCAGGGCAAGAGAAATTTGAAGGGAAAATTCTGTTTCTGACAAGGATGTAGAAATGAAAGTTTATGAGTAAAGCTAGAAGGTCATTCCAGTATTGGAATGTAACAATTGCAGCAAATTTGAAATAGGGTCCAAGATTTCTGGGGAAAAGATATGGTTATGATATTGCTTGTCCTTGAGGTGTTTAAGGGTATTTCCTCAGATAATGGCAATATCTACCTGAATTACATCCATCCAAGCTGTGAAGTTTGGTGTCATCAGTGAATGGACATGGGAAGGAAAGTTTTTCAATTGTTTTTCTCAATTTTTTCATTTTTTTTTCAATTTTTTTGAATGACCTTTAAAATTATTTTCAATTATTTTCCTCACTTCCATGATAGCTGTTACTAAAATCGAGCAGTGCTGGGTCTGGACTCCTTTGTAGTGACTGGTAAGCACTGAAGCCTGTGACCTCCTCATGTGTCCCAAAGGATGGTCTGTCTCAATAGGTCTGTCAGGATCCCAGTCGGCACAGCCTCTCTGGCCAGGCTAGTCCTGCCTGCTCCTGTGGAGAGGTTCCAGCTGTACCCACAGCCTTGCTAAGGCAGGAGGGAGCCTGGCCATTTCTAGAGCACTGAAGTGGTGAGCATAGATGTGTTGAAAGAGCATTGAAATAAATTCAACTATTCAGCAGACAAGGCAAACAAAACAACCTGATTCAAATCTGGAAATTTCCTTCCTCCCATCACTAAGTTATCTGCAAGCATTGTGTCAAAGACATGCATCTGCCTTTGACACCACAGATCCTGAAAACACGTGACATGTATTACCTGACTCAGAAAACTTTTCTTCTTTTTACAAAGAAGCTACAGACATTGGTTTGAAGGACAAAACCTGTTCCCATGCAGAGATGTGCAGAGGGCTTTGTTGTTCTCTCTGGATCAAAGGAGACTATGAGGCACTGCTGGGGAAAACAAGGTTATTGGGTTGTGAGGGCACCTGTGTTTAGTTGGTGCTTGGCTCTAACTTTTTAACAAAAAAAATGATCACAGAATTGGGGCTCAATCAATGTTTTAGAGAATGGTTTGTCCGTTCAAACTTGAGACAAAAATCTGTTGTGATATAGCCAGTTTCAAGAATAGTATTGAGTATTGAGAAACAGTGGCTGGGGGAAGATTGGGAAAAGAGGGAACAGATTACTTTCCCCCTGACTTAAGGCCTGACAGTAAATAAGAGAATTTAGCAAAAAATCCAATCAAACAAAAAAAAACCCACTATTTTTTTATTAAATGAGCACTGAAAAAAATTTTTAAAGAGAAATCTAAAATGAAATAGCTGTTGCACTTCAGTTACTCAACGCTTCTTAATTTATATGTTTTGAAATAATTTCATTTAAAATCTTTAATATTAAGCAACTGTAAGCCCATTAAATTTACCATTACAATATATATCTGTAATCCCATATTCACATTATAGTGACTATGTATATGGGGATGTCATTTTTGTTTTCCTATTTTTCCCTTGAAAATGTTTTTCTTCAATAACTACATTATAAAATTTGAAGTCTTCCTGATCCTAAATTCAGAAATTTCTTTTTTTCTTTACAAGTCAACAATATTTAAGCTTTCTTCTTTCAACTTTTCCCCTTTTTATAAATAGTAACAATATATTGTTACTATTGTTACTATACATCTACAAATACTCTAAAGTGCAGGATATTACAGGCATACCTTTTGTTCCAAGGGGAAGAATTTTTACTTTGGCTCATAAACACACCTAGCAGTGCTTCCTTTGTAATTAAAATTATACACAATGTAGTTCTTAAGGAAAGAAATAAATGTAGCTTTGGTGAACAAAAAACTAAAACAAAACATAATTTTTCCAGTTATTGTTTTGAGGAATGGACAGGAGACACAAAACCACCTTTCTTTTTTTTTTTTTTTCCCTAAAGTTTTAACATTTCCAGGATTTGTATATCATTAAGAATACGCAGTAGTTTCTC
>JAOXNG010000021.1:103755393-103767252 GCA_028566535.1 Scolopax minor | reverse complement strand
GTTTTAAAAGGTTAAATAAATCCATAACTTTGTGTGTACACAGCTACACAGCATGAGGCAAATGTCTATGCAGAATCAGGCTCCAATGTTGAC
Organism: Scolopax minor; assembly: GCA_028566535.1. Classification (NCBI taxonomy): domain Eukaryota; kingdom Metazoa; phylum Chordata; class Aves; order Charadriiformes; family Scolopacidae; genus Scolopax; species Scolopax minor. Next base: position 103,767,159 of record JAOXNG010000021.1, on the reverse strand, counting down.
TGGTGTACATGCATCCTCCACTTTCTTCCTTGATGAATGATCTATTGAATCTTTTTACAAAATTAGACACTACTGCAAACTTTGACCTTTTTTTATTGAGAATGACCACAGTTGCTGTTCCCTGAGTTAAGTACATTCTCAGTAGATCTACTGTAGTTGATGTTCTTGGATAACCCAGGCACACAGACATGGATGGTGTGATTCACTGTGTCTGAGTCAAGGAGTCTGCAATATAAGAAATGGCTGAGCTAGAATCTCTTGTCTCCTTTTATAGTAATTTGCCTGATCAACAGTAGGTGTTTGGTTTTTTTAGATTGAGTGCTAACTATGATCATTGTTATTCTTTGATGGTGAAGTGGGCCTCAAATACCTACCTTTAGACACTGATATCCTATACCAAGGATGTCCACAGTAAGCCAGAAGCCTCTGTGAATCACAGGCATGTTTGAATGCCCCTCCACAGGCTAAGTACTCAAGAGCCTGGGCTATTGATATGATGTAGGATTTAAACATTTATAATAGCAGCGAGTACCTCAATTTATTGCCTAGCCTTACAATACTACTAATATTTTCCCCTCTCACACCCTTGACACATCCTCTGTTTTTCACACACTGAGCAGTTGTTTTCAGTATGTTGACCACAGTGATATCTGACTGAAGAGACAGAGTGAAATCAGGAATCAGTTCCACACAGAGTGCTGTTTCTTGAGGGAAGACAGCTTTGTGAGTATCAGACAAAGCCCTCTCTCACTGTCCTGTGTTTTGTTTCTTGCTGAAGCCTGTGCCTCTGTACACCCATCACCCATGCTGAACTTTTGTTCTAAGTTATGACTATGCTTAAATAAGCAAGGCATCAAAAGAAGGAGATTTAAGGAAAGCTTAATTTCCTTTCTGAACACAATTCAGAGCCACCATTTCACTCCATCCATCCTGCCAGGTCTGAAAGGGTTTTCCCCCATCTTTGTGCTCAGCATTTCAGGGGAGGTGGCTGAAGAGCAAGAGATGCATCACAGCCTAAGGACAACGTTTATTCCTGTGTGTCCCTGTCTTCTGCAGATGCTGCTTATAGCTCTGATACTGTCTAGATGCCTCCTTGTCTCCATTCTTAAAGGTGAGGTATGATGCCAGTTTTCTGCAGAAAAAATTCCACCCTGCCACCCCCTGCCCCCTCTTCAATGATCAAGGTGGATTTTAAAAGCTTGGCATTTTTTCAATAAGAAACATTTATTAGCTGTCTAGGTGCTAGGATATCGCTGAGTTGACATATAACTGTGGATGAATTAAGGAAGCAGAAGAAACAGAGCTGCTTTTTTCTAAGGTCATCTATCCTCACACTCATTTTTCCCACTTCTTAATTAGTGTGAGGACCTGCTGCATGAGAACCCCATCTCAATTTCCTTCAGCTACCATACTTCGATCTATTCCACTCCTGGCTTACCTGCATCCGTCTCCGCAAGTGTCGGTACAATCAGGAACAGGCATTCCTCCAACCAAAATGCTCTCTGAAATCATTGTGGTTGTGCCAGGAAAATGTTTGGCACAGAATCATCACAATGCTTTTTTTTTTGCATACAAAAAGACATATTGACAGTTTCTTCAGATGATCTAGTGTATTAATACCTGAAGTTGATACCTATGTCCGGAAACAGAATACAACCTGTCTGTATATACGTAGTCTCCTCCCTAGAAAAGGCCAGCTCCCACCTTCCCCCCAGAATTCCCTGCTTCCAAACAGTATTTTGAAAGTACTGGGAGTCAAAACAGGTAATTATTGATTTTACAATCTCCCTTCCCTTCCAATCCAATAACATTTTGAACTGATTTTTAATAGATAATCTGTCAATAAGGTGTTGCTCTTCCAAACAATAGGCTGCCAGAATCAAAATTGTCCAATAAAAATATACCCTCTACTGTTACAATTATATTATTCTACAGCTTTTATTATAATTGTTTCAAATATTGCTCAATTTTATGTAGGCACACACCAGTTTTTAAATAATTTGTTTTATATTCAACCAAAATATTGTTCAACATCTCAAATTGTGCATCAAAAAAAATTTCAATCTCTCATAAACTTTCAAAGGTTCTAGAATGACCAGATACATTTCAGAGCTATGCCCTTATTTGATTATTGCACTCCTGATACTTTTTGAGTTATCAAGATAGAACAATAAATACCTGTCACAGGTATCTATTCTGCTTAGAGTAATTTCATTCTGAAAGGTGTTCAACCCAACCTGATCATGGGAAAAGTGCAAGATGATTTAATGCATATAAACTTTCAGCTAGGTCTGATAAAGTCACCAGTGTGTCATATACCACTGTCAAATCTCCATGTTTAATGAAATGCTTAACTTTTGAAACAAGACAGGTGACCTTCCCGTGGCTGGCGGTCTCCAGCCCTTGAACAGAACTAATCCCTTGTAAAGAGTTCAGCATGAACCCTAAAGTCTGCTGCTTTATTTCATCAGCCTGCATGGCAGGCAGTGAATATTAAAGGACAAAGCTGTGATGTTAAGGAGTAAACAAGGAAACAGCAGCTTAACCTGTTTGTGTGCACACTAGTCAACCTGTCTTGCATATAGGCTTGATTATTATGGTTTTATCTGTGCTGCTGTATATATTACTGTTGGCCCACTGAAGAACCTTGGTGAGCTTCATCAGAAAGTGAAATGTCTGATGCTAGGTTCATATTTCTGTACAAAGATTAATTCTCTTAGAGATACATCAGTTCTGTACAAGCAGTTCTGTTTAATATATATCAACAATGGGGACGAGGGGACCAAGAGCACTCTGAGTAAGTTTGCAGATGACACCAATTGGGTGGGAGTGTTGATCTGTTTGAGGGGAAGGCTCTACAGAGGGATCTGGAGAGGCTATATCAATGAGCTAAGGCCAGAGGGATGAGGTTCAACAAGGCCAAGTGCTGGGTCCTGCACTTGGGTCACAACAACCTTATGCAGCTCTACAGGCTTCGGGACGAGTGGCTGGAGAGCTGCCTGGTGGAAAAGGACCTGGGGGTGTTGGTCAACAGCCAGCTGAATATGGGCAGGCAGTGTGATCAGATGGCCATGAAGGCCAACAGCATTGTGGCTATCAGAGATAGTGTGGTGAGCAGGACTAGGGAAGTGATTGCCCTCCTGTACTCAGCACTTGTGAGGCCCCATCTTGAATACTGTGTTCAGTTTTGGGGCCCTCATTACAAGAAAGACATTGAGGTGCTGGAGCATGTCCAGAGAAGGGCAGCGAAGCTAGTGAAGGGTCTAGAGAACAAGTCTTGTGAGGAGTGGTTGAGAGAACTGGGTTTTTTTAGCCTGGAGAAAAGGAGGTTGAGGAGAGACCTTATTGCTCTCTAAAACCACCTGAAAGGAGGCTGCACAGTTGCCTGTTCAATGATAATATGAAACTTTAAATTTATATCTTGTATCATGAAATGCAATATATATGTCTCTTGATTCTTAACTACTAATTAAGAAAATAATACTTAGAAAAGGAGACACATTTATTCTTGGGAAAGAGCCATATCTTCCGGGTGGGACTTCCTGTTAAAGTGGTATAAAAGATTTTTTTCAAGTGGTGATCAACAGAAAAATTATAGAATTATGAAGTAATATTCTGTGGGAAAAAAAAAAAAAAACAACAAAAAATACCAGCTTGATTTCTAAATTCTAAAATAAATTTAATTTTAAAAAACTGTTTCATTTAGCATATTTTTATATGATTGTTAAAACAAAATGCTAAAATGAAAATTTTCCAAAATTATTTCCGCCTATTGCTTTTTCCACTCACCATAAAGTAGGTTCGTGAACAGTTGCTGACACCATTATACCTTCAGTTACTACAACACTAATCTGAAACACTGAGCTCTCTTCATGACTTTTACATGAACAAAAACTCAGAGTAACCTGTCCGGGGACATTGCAATTTTTGTGCACAACTTGAAACATGATTCACTTGCATTCATTTACATACATGCAGACTTGATATATCTAAATCAAGCTAAGCACAATGGTTTTCGGGAGTAAAGATAAGTGGGTTTGAATCTGGAGCATGTGGAGTCAATGCTGTCTAGACATAACAGCTTAGTACCCCAAATATTTTATTTTAGGAACTAACTAATAACCTCTCAGGGTAATAGCGATGTATTCATCATGTATCAATGTCAATTTGTCTGGCCAGTTTAGAAATCTGATCCTTTTAATTATCACTGGACACCTACATTTGTAATGCTCATGCTGCTCTTTTATCATATCCAATGATAAATAAAGGAAAAAAAAATCTTTCCTTTTTTAAGGGTTAGAAAATTAACTTCAGTATTTGTATTTAATTTATATTCTTTGAGCAGAATCTCAGCAAGAAAATTGCAGTATTATGTCTTACAATCAAAGATCTCTTTTCCTTTTCCATGGGCTGTCAGTAATTTATTACTGACTAAAAGCATGTAAATTCCATGTTCATCTTGAAGATACAATATACAATATTTCACATCTACTGCTCTTGCATTTCAACAATCAGTTTCTTTCAAAGACTCTGACAATTCAAATGGTGATTATTAAGTCTGGATAACAAGGATAACATTCACTTTCTTTGTACTGCTCCAGCTAGAGAAGACTCTATTAATTATCAGACCAGAAATGGGCTGGGATTTGCTTTGTACGCTGCTAAGCAGTTTAACTGGAAGAGATGGGTTATATATGGCACTAAATGACCTTTCTAAAAGCTTGTTTTTCCACCAACTGCTTGTGTTGAAACCAATTGCAGAAGTCATTCAAAATGAGCTGTTTATTGCTTCCTAAATGCATTTACTGCATGCCAGATGTCCATTTCAAAACATTCTGCTGCGTGCCTTTTAACTGACCCTACACCGAGACGCAACTGCCCATATCCATTACTTTGGAAATGTTGCTCACTTAGCAGTGGGCTGCCAGCCCAGCAAGCACTGTGTGAGACCTTCTTCCATACCACAGAGGTTATAAGGAGCACAAGGAACTCCTCAGAGGAGATGGGTCCACATCCCACTTGGAAGAGTGATAGCAGCCCAGAGTAACCCAAATTGTCAGTGGTATCTATCAAGGTGCCTGACAATAACAGCAAACACATGGCAGTGCTGACTCCCAGTGTGGGATGCTCATGAGGTGCCTGCAATTGCCTTCTCTCTTGTTGTGTAGGTCTACTTTTTAACTGAGCTCTGTTTTCTAGCGAGCCTGTTGCCCTGGGCACTTTTCTTCTGGCTCTTTACAGTAGTGCTGCCATGTGTGACCATGGCATTTCTCCTCCTGGCCCACAGCAGCCACTAATGGCAAGGCTTAAACGTGTTTGGTGCACACATGGTGCACACTTTTAGTTGAGTACTCTCTAGGATGGAGCGTTTGTATCCTTGCAAACTCTGTGGTTGGTAGATGTTGGCCAGAGGAGCTTCCTGAGAGTAACAAATATGTTGGACCCGCTTGCATCAATGGACCTTAAATACAGAAGTGTTAGCAAAGGCATGGTATTTCTGCCTTTACTGTTCCTCAGCAATTTTGTAGGTTTGCCACACCTTGAGAACATGTTTTAAAAAAATCCAAAGTAAGTTATCGTTCTCTCCTTGCAGGCAGCTATATATGAACTCCCTCTGCTAACATAATCTGAAATTTCTTATTGTAAAGGTTTTGTTCCTTTCATAGTACCCTCCAGGTGAGACCTGGATGAAAATGATACATGAAATGAAAATAAAATTTCAATCCAAATTAGGATTGGAAAAAAAAAAAGGGGGGGAGGGGGAATGTTTCTACAGTACAATAGCAAGGAAATTAAAGTCATAGTAATGAAAACTTATTTTGAGTACCTTTGACATATAGCCCTTAGGAAGAGAAATGGCTTTTATGTATCTAATTTCAGTCCCATGTCAAAATGAGTATATTTTTTTCTATAACTGAATGCAAGTACAGAAGTCAAATTGAAATTATAAAACAACACATCTTTATCAAATGAGCAGTATTTTTAAAAATGTGGGGAAAAAAAAAGGCAAACCCTATTATGCTTTCTCTTTAAGGCTGAAAATCCTTGATACTCAATCCAATATGAACACAGTTTTGGTTTCAATGAGTGGGAATTTTCAGCAAAGCTTTCAGCCCTACTCCAAATAGTGTTTGTTTCATTTCTGATCAGCCATATTGCAAAGCAAGGATGCCATCTCCTACTGCATAAGGAATACAGACCTCAGGTTTAGCATAGCAAGGCCACAGAGAGCAGCCCTGCAAACCTACAAGTTAGTTAATGTAACGTCTGTTTATACATTTCAAAGTACCACTGTGTTCTTTGCCATACCTTCCTTGCTCCTAACAAAATAAAAAGCAACCTCAAATAAAGCATAAGAAAGTAATTAACTCCCTCTGCATTACTGTTGTTTTTCTTCAATGTAAATTCAGTTAACTCCTGAATTTGAAATTAATCCTGAACTCACTGTAAATACTCTGGTTTTATTTCAGTTTCATTTGTGGTTGTATAGAATGAAGAAGAGTGAGAAAAGCAATAATAAAAGATATATTGCAGGAAGTTATTGCTGTATTATTGATTTTTCCATGAACATTAGCTATGTGTCAGAGGTGGATTTTTTTATTTACTTAGAAATAAAAATGCAATACCCATCTGTATCTATTATACCTTAGTTAATGCTAGCTCACAAAGCCTACTTTTCCAAAGACAAAAAACTGTTCAAGTGAAATGCTTAGAATAAGTTTGCAACTGACTAACATAATTTTAACTTCCAATTTCTGTTAATCTCAGAAAATGTGCAAGAACACAATTCATTTGGTAAATTAGCAGTGTCAGAAAGAAAGCAGTTACACCCACAGCGGTAAATCAGTTGTTCCAGACTGCTTAAAGGAACTAAAATTGTCAATCACTCAAGTCAGGCTGAAAGGGCTTAACATCGTGCTGGTATGCAAATAAGAGGAGCTGTCTGCTGCGAGTAGATCTGTAATGAAAGATTAACGAAAGTTCAGGAAACGGTTTGAAACTATCATTAAAGTAAAAGCCTCAGAAAGTATATCAAAAGAACAAGTGAAAAAAAGCACATAGGGAAAAAAGCAGTGATTCCACATGCTTCACATTGGTTTCACCATGGAGGGTGAGACAAGAAGAGGGACATATGATAGAGAGAGTGACAGGGAAAGGTCTAACACAGAAGTTAAAATGCAACTGTAAATGTCCTTCAAAACAGTTGATGTCAACAAGCACTGTGACAGTCTGATGAGATCTCAAAAGAGCTGTTGCCTGATGCTCCCTTCAGACACCCAAAATCCAATTCTGTGGCAGACAGTGTTTGTGCTTCCTTTCAAACATACTGAAGAATTTGCAAGGTGACTGGTTCTAACACTTCATTGGCAAAAACCTCTTACAGTTCAGAACCGGACTGTGATCTCTTTAACATGCTTAGGCTACTGAGGTTCCAGTTGGGACTGGAGGGTTTCACCACTTGATCGTCATTTTGATCTCATTCAGTGTAACCTATTCTGAGCTCTGATCATCACTTCAGCTGCACACTGTTCTCCTATTTTCAGGCCAGACCTGGAGTTTGAAATCCTATGTACACTGACAGCAATTACCCTAGCACCTCTGGCATATCCATCATCTAGATGTCTCTTCATGCTGGGAGCAATAGCAATTACAGACAGAGATGAAACAATCTCCTGAAAGCAACCTATTTGGAACAGAAACATTTTGAAAAAATAAAAGAGTGTTAAAATAATAAAAACTGAACTTGTCAGATATCTAACTATATTCCAGGGAGATGCTGGTAGTGCTGAGGTTTTAAAGACCCTTGAAATCTCAGATGGTGTATGCTATTCTTTCAACTCATGAATCTGTTTTCACTTCCAGAATCTAAGGATGAGGCTTGTAAAGGTCACCTTCTTTATATCATCTTCAAACTTTCTTTGCCAAAACAAAGTCACTGTTTTATTACTCTGACTGCTTCTACTCCCTAGCTTTAGCAATGGGGCTTGCAATGCATTGGAAATGGGAGGTAGGGGCCTTACAGAAGATGCTTTTTTGCAGTGGGTTTATTTTGAGCACTTCTAGGTGAAACCATTTTCTTCCCTTTTGTTTTTACAACATTCTCCCACAGTCCAATAGATGCCAATTTTATCTCACAAGCATGATCAGGTAAAGTGGAATTTTCCTAACCTAATTTTAGCTGCCTACAAGTTAACCACCTAACTTAGTCACACAGGCCTTCCTTCTATCATGGGCAGAAAGAAGTAGGTGTCAGCAGAGGATAACATTTCCCCCTACCTTTGGGACTTACCTAAGACTTGGACAACTTAATTTTTAAGTAACTAATCTGGTTGAGATCCATCCCACCTCTAATATTAATTAGCTTTATTCCATTTTAATAGCATTTCACTTACTATTTACACATATTTTTCAACACTTCAATAATAATAAAGCAACAAAATGCAACTCAGATTTGAGACAAAGTCCTGCAGGCCTTCTGGAAACTTAATTATTAATTAACTATTAATGTGGGGTTTTTTGCTGGTGTCCTAAAAATTAACACTGTTAATTTGTGATACACGTGGGTATCAGTGCTGCTGCCCCTTTCTTTTGTCTGGAAAACTGGCATTTTGAGAAGCTGAGACTGCACCAGCCAAGAGTAACTCCCCACAACAGGACGTGTAACAAACGCTCCTGTGTGGAACTTGAATCCGTTGTAGAAGCTTAGTGTCTGAAATGTCATGAGTCTGAAATCTTACCTAAAAATAGGATTGGTTGGGTTTCTTTTCTTTTTTTTTTTTTTTCTTTTCCTGTTTCATTTACTTAAAAAAGGATAAGCATGTATGTGGATGTATTAGAATAATCCAGTAAGTATAAAAAACAAACAACACTGTCATATTACTTCTATTAAAGTGTAAGGAGGTGCAAGTGGAATTTTAGCTCCATATTCAAATTCCTTCAGAATTCAAATATGTTTAAAAATGCTTAATTAGAAATCATCCACTGAAAAGAATGTGTTACTAACTGCTGGAGTTGGTGGTTGAACACACGGGCTGTTGGAGGTGACTGGGTGAATGTGTCAGGAGGTGGGATTTCCAGTACTGCTGTCAAGCCTCCAACATTTCTTGTTGTAACTCAGAGATCTTTCTTCTACTTTCTTTGTACTTCAAACTAATTAAATGTCCAAAGGGACAGCTCTTGCAATATTTTTATCTTTAATCCTCTGCTGGTGTATGCATTCTAGCCTATGCATGTAAGGTGAGAATGAGCAGGTATAGGAAGCCCAAAGCAACTATTGCAAATATTAAGGTAAAAATCTTAGTCATATGGCAAATCATTTAATTGCTTCTTTGCAATATAATCAGGAAGTTATGGCAGTAATTTGGCATTGCGACAAATTTTTTGAATATTTATCTGCAGGAGCTGCATAGTCTTGTATCTGTCAGCAAATTGCTGAGAGACTGTGGGAATGTTTAGAAGAAAAAGAGCTAGTTTCTGCTCCAAACTACCTGAGCATGTGTTTCCTTAAAGCAGCAGAAGCTCTGCAAGTGGTGCTGTTCCAAAAGAGATTGCTGTTAACTTGACTGCTCATACTTTGGCAGAAACTCACGTCAGTTGGTTGAGGAAGTGAGAGAGAACAATGGAAAAATAAGCAAACATTCTAGGAGTCAGGGGACTGAAATATAGAAATAAAACTTTTCTGGTAAAGTAAGTGCAAACGGCTGAAGATTTATTGATTGCAATCCATATTGCAATGGTTCCTGAGCTAGCACTTTAATAAAAACAGGGAAAATGACAACCAAAAGGAGCCCCAGAAATCATAAATCTCAGTGTATGTGCTGAATGGTGTGGAGAAAATAATCAGCAAAAACCAATCAATTCCATCTCAATTTGGAAGCACAGAGAGTGCCATTTGGGGAGAACAGGGGGACAGAAAACCTCAGCTTATTCAATCCCGCCTATTTCAGATGGCAGCCAGCACCAGATGCTTCAGAAAAACATGTAGGAAATTCCACAACAGGCACATGGGGGATAATCTGTCCCCATCTCCTTGCCAGGAAGATGTCATGCTAATCCTTAAAATTTAAGAATATTTTTACAACTTGAAACATCAGGTTTTATATTGCTCCCCATGTTCCATTTAAGTGTTAACCAGTATAACTGGGTAGTCAATGTCTTGTTTAGAACCTGCTAAAACTAATTTATCTTGGATTTCTTGCAATGTATTGTGTCCACTTAGTTTTAAGTAATATTCCATATTTATTACTCTTACTTTTGCAATGACCTGAGCTACTTATGTTTTGTCCAACAAGCCATTGCTTAGTGTTTAAAATACCACGTACAAGAATTATAAAAAGAAAGAACTCTCCTCATTTTTCAGGTTGCAGCCTACACTTCTTACTCTTCTCTCAGTTGGAAAAAGGAGAGTATACATTTTAGAGATGTGGCATGGTCTGTGCCTGGGGTAGACCTTCTGCACAGGATCCAGCTGGAATAACTTGTTCCTGGTTTTGGATATGTAGGCTACATCTATGCTAGTAAATTAAAAAGTCTGGGGCAGCAACCAAGAACTATAATTTAATTATTGATGCTGGAACGATCCTAGAAACATTTTCCTGCAATAAGAAGCACTTTTCCAAAGAGCTCTTAGGAAGAATTCACATGATAGCGTGGCCTAGGTGAGAGAAACTTTTGCCATTAGTGTTTTAAAGGAAGCTACCCCATTTTGGAGGGTATGAGAGCATGCCCACAGGCTGTGCTCTGCCAGTCAGCCTTGGTGACAGAGAATTGTCCCAAACACATGTAATGAACTAGTACATATGTAGCTTGGAGAACCTACTCTCTGCACGTAAGTACATCGTATACAGTCAATGGAGACAAGTGCTTTGATCTCCCCCCGAAAGGGACTGCCATGCCAACAGATCTTTCTCTTGGGCATATCTACTGATCAAACACAGAGCTTCAACTGCCTTAGCTCTGAGAATTTGTTATCACCTGACATGGGAGTGAAAGTACAGTTAGGCAGTGCAGACCCCATGTTTTATCTTTCAACTCCAATAAACTGGGTATCAGGAACTCTACTATTATATTTTCTTTTCATTTTCAATCACTTTGTGCTGAAAAGGGAAAAATAAGAGCTAAACCTGAATTTGCAGGCTTTTATCCATGAAAAAAAATGGAAGAATTTTTTTTTAATTAATTTCTCATTTTAGAAAGGACCGACACCAGCAAATTTGTGTTGTCATAGTAGTCAGAGGACTCGGACAGAATTCAGGTACCCTGTTCAAATTCAGATGCCTCTGAGCAAACATGTACAATACAGGAGATCCTGTCCCATAGAGTTTGTCCTGGAAATGAACCAAATACTTGAAGTGGGAAGATTTAAACAAAGGCATGGAAAATAGAGTGATGTGCTTGAGGTTATGAAATTGGCTAGAATATGCTTAATACTGAGAGATTTAGTACGACAAAAGACTTTAATTAATTAGACTGGCAAAACATACTGCCAGGTAAAATATATCTGCTGATAAATGTATAACTGCTGGTAAAACACATCCTTCATTTCAGCAGTAGAAAAGGAAAAGCAAAGGAATTTCTGGAGGAACAAAGGCTGAGATATGCTCTTTAGTTACTGCTCAGGCAATGACAGTTGCACGTCAGATGCTGCAGACCAGCGTCACCAATGAGCAACAACTGTTTAATTAATATTTAGGAGGATGTAGTCATGTTAATCTTACTCCCCTTGTAGGAGGAAACAGAAGATACAGTACACTTCATGGTTTCCTT
>JAOXNG010000021.1:103737665-103750623 GCA_028566535.1 Scolopax minor | reverse complement strand
GGTTGGTTTTCTCAGGAGCAAATGTAACACCTGGTTCCACTCTATTTTTTTGGAATATTAGATTCTGCCTCCTTACACTTTACTATTTGCGTAACCTAAGAGGGATGTCCCTTATGCTGAGGACCTCTGCAATGTGGACCTGGGGCCACAGGAGCTGCCTCTGAGTGTTGCCATTTTGGCTGGCATTGATTCCTGGCTCGACAGTTCCTCTGCACAATACAGATGTTGCAATTAATGTCATCCTCCTTGCACAGCACGAGCCTCATCCATGTGAGTAAGCCCTGACCTATGGGCTCTTTGTTTCTTCTCATGGAAATCTCATAAAGTCCAAATGACTTTTAAATCATTCTATCAGAAAACTGAAGGTGTCTTTAAAGAGATTCAATAGAGATTGTGTGGAAAAAAAGCCATGCAGAGTTAGGGAAAGAAAATCTGGAGTGACAGTGAACTAGCAATCTAGTGTATGGATGGGTAAGGAAGCAAATGAACCCTTTAAGTGTTTTAAATGAAGGAGAATATCTGCTGTTTAATTAAGGATGAAAGAAGAACATGATCTGTTGTATACAAACATCAAACTCAAATGAGTAGCTTCTGAAGAGTCGAACAGCAAACACATCTGCAGTAAGTTGGTTCTGTTATACCTCAGACCAGGACAACAGCCAATGTAACCAAGTCAGACCAGGAAGAAAGAGGAGACTCTGTATAATACAAATAAATTCCTAATGTTACCCTATCCTCAGCCAACTTACATAGCTTTAAAGATGGGAATAAATCAAAATCAAACAGATCTTTATCAACAAAGAAGTTGGTAAAGTCTACTCTGTAAGCTGGCAAAGTTCTGAAGATCACTCATGAGGACTTAACTCACTAGATATCAACTTAAAATAGCCTCATATTTGAGGGTTTGCTGAGTATGCTGTAAAAGACAATTGATTAATATAGTTTTGGAGGAGCCTTTTCAGAATGATGAAAAGGTAAAGGGGGCTTTTTCCTTAAGTAGCAGCCTGGGAAAACTCATTCCCAAGAATTATTTTAATGCTATTGGTCTTCGTTGTAATACTAATTGTCAAGGTGTCAGGAGCTTGGTTTTGCTTTTTTGTTTTTGTTTTAAAGTTTTTTATTACGTCTCCTAATTTCCATTCCAGTAAAGACAAACATTCTGGGATGTCAAAAAAGACATTACAGTAATCTAGATGGTAAGTACCTGAACTCAAAAATAAACTTACTGGAAGGAACCTAGAACAAGATGCTAAGAGCTGATCAGATCTTTGAAGAAGAAAATGAGAAGTCCCCTTTGAAAAACATGGTATTTTCCTATAGCTTTTGTCATTGATGTTTTTTTTTCTCTGGGAAAGAATAATTTTGCAAGCAGCAGCAATGTTACTGAAGACTTAACTGAAGCCTCACAGCTTGTGTGATTAAAAGAGAACTTAAAAGCAGATTCTTGCACAAAAGCATGCTGTATTTATTAAAAATTAAAAAAGGCTGAAGTCAAAGCAGTGTTCAGATTGTTTTTAAACAGGCTGCCAATTCTCTCCACTTTTCCCCTTTTTCTTTTTGAACAGTTCATATGCTGTTGTTATGCTAAACTAGTAACATAACCATGATACCATGACACAGAAAAGACGCTGGCCTGACTCAAATGATTCTTAAAGACACTCTCATACCCTTAACCTGAAACCAAAAAGTCAACTGCAGGCTGCAGTCAACCATGAGAATTCTCAGTCAACAGCACCATAAAGAGCACACACCCCCCGACAGCTCTATGAAGCTTCATCATATGAAAACTAGATATATGAATAAAGAGAGATGTCTGGAATAGCATCCCATTTAGCTTCAGCACTGCAGCTTAATGTTTGGCATCACCGCTGGCAACAGGCTGGTGTGACACGATAGGTTTCCCTTCTCATTCTGATCCTTAAAACCTTATACCCCACACTCATGTACCTCACCAGCTTCTTCCCAGCCTGCCTCCTGTGACCTTTGTATGAATGAGGAACCTAGAAGCTGGAATGCACAAGTGTGACTGAGAAAGGAGGGTTTCCCTTGCTGTGGTTTGGAGAAAACAGGAGAATAAACTCAAATGCAACACGCTGCAAAAAGGAATACCTGAAACCAAGTTTTCTGTTAAGTTACTTTGTGAAATCTTGTGGGCTTGGGGGCTATGGTGATGGGGAGACGAAGAAGGAAGGAGTGTGAAATATGACATTTCAGAGGAAGAACTAAAATTAACATGAATAGCTAACTCTCTGATTAAAGGGAGGCTTGCAAGAAGAAACACTAATTAGCAGTTTAAGCAAGCCCTTGAGACTTTCAAGTTTTTAATATACAGATTACAAAGAAGTCATCTTTCCTGCTGCTCTCTATGAGGTTAATATTCACAGAGCCTAAAGAAAAATGGTGACCTAACTCCTGCTTGGATGTGCAGCACAAATGCTGAGAACGTAGGGGATGGGGAAAAAAATTCATTAGCAATGAAGGAGACAGTAACAGCAACTAAAAAATCTTCTGAAGATTTTAAGTTTTTACTGAGAAAAGCATAAGGCTGTTTTCACTCTTTTTTAAAATCATTATCTTTAAGTGGTTTCTGAAATAAATAGGAAGATTGTAACATATGAGATGTGACTAGTATGTAGTCTCTATTGAAAAATCTGAAATGGCCAGGAAAGTTGGAAACGGAAAGTCTGGCATTCTCCAGCCATGCCACATACCATTTTAATGACCCAGCCAGGCCAAGGGGAACAGATGTAGGCACTGACGTACTAACTCATACTTCACACAGACTTTAATCTGCCATACCAGAAAATGGATGTCCAGTTTTCTCCTAAGGGGAAAACCATTTATTTTAACAATAGTCGTTTACTTCAACAGGTCTGTATCAATCCCTTTCCTCATTTACAGAGACATAAACTGCTTGCTGTTTAGATAACATTCTCTTCAGGGCAGGCATAGCTTATCGGAGCTGCCTGCTGCGAGTTGAGTCCTGGTTGCAAACAATACGCTTTTACCAATTCTACTGCCTTGAAATCTGACAACATAAAGTAATGCACAAATTGCTTTCCGAGCCTTTCTTCGGCTTTCCTCAGCATAGCTGGGACTGAGTTGGCCCATTCATACAAAAAATGAGAAAAAAATGAGAAAAAAATATATATATTTAGGTATCTTATTTTGATAATCCAGTTAATTTCTCAAATGTTGTGACTTTTATCTTCACATGTAATATCCTATCCAGGTAATGGCTGAATGGCAGCAGAGGTGATTGTAGTAGGAATTACCTGCTGGTGTATTTTATCTTTCTGCAGAATTTAAATATGCTGTCTGAGGCTGTCAACATTACAAATCTTTCTTACCCTTGTGTCCAAACTTCTCTGAATCTATAATCTCAAATGTAATGTCAAAGAAAGCATAAAACTGGAGAGTGGAGTCCTGTCTAGTGCCATTTGAGTAGTTCTGGATCAGTCTTAGACCAGTCCTCTCATAGTCTCAGTCTTCTCCCTGATGCTGTTAGTATCTCACCTCCTTCTTCTTCTATTATCGGTCTTTCTTCTTATTTCAATGGTTTTATTCACATTGTACACCTGTTTTAAACCCTTTTCCCATCTTGCTGTCAAGCACCCACATTCTTTTTTGCCTATTTTAGGAAAGTCAGCTGTCTTCATAATTTAATGAACACACACAAACTCTATCAATGAGAAAATCCTGGCCTTGTTGTCTACTCGTCAGGGCAGAGCCTACAGCCTCTCTGACCCATCAGCATTACAACCATGTGAGGGGACTAATAATAATAAATTCCCAATTTTGAGAAATTTCTATTACAAAGGAGGCTGTTTTTTCTTTTCTGGAAATTTGTTAACATATTATTGCTGTTAGCATGCAGAAGACAACTTGTTTATTGCTAATTAACCACCTACAGAGCAGATGCTTAACCTGAACTACACCTTTCAAGGGAATATCTAGAGATTGAATTTACCAGGCATTTTTATAGGTATTAAGTATCCACATTTACTACTGAGCAGTAGCAAATTATTTCAGAAATGCCCCGGGTGAGGGAAAATAGTTTGGGGAAACAGAATGCTAATTAGATTCAGGAAGTTCAGGGCCAGATGTTTCACGACAGGGAATCATGGTGGGTACATTGTAAGGTACAGGAGTTATGTGCTGTGAATCTCTTTGTGTAAATGGAAGGATCCTGAGGATCATGGAGGTGGTCTGGCACAATAGGGAATCCAATGCCCTTTGCTTTGCAGTTTGTCAAATTGTTTGAGTTGTCATTCAGAGTGGAGTGGAGTGTCAGGTGGAGTGACACTACATGGGCAATGTTTTGACATTGAATGAAGAAACAACCTACAACCTGTATAATATTATCTTACTGAGGGAGCAGACTGGTATTGATATTCAGGAACATGACTTTTAATGTGTTAAGGCACAACCTTCACTTTTTCTCCAGCTACAGATAGTAGTGATTTGCATAATTAGGAAGATTTCTCATACTAAAATGATTTATAGATTTATTATCAATGTTGTCCTACACCACTGTTGTATTGCACTGTTGTATTACACTGTGTTGCACTGAGCGAAATCTTTCCTACACTTGCTCTCTTCCTCTGTAGTCATAATTTAGATGGCGGAAGGTAAAATAGCCCTGCAAACAGCACTACTCTTCAGCGCTGTCTTACAAAAGAGAAGAATCCTTTTCCAACAACAAGGCTCAGTGTCTTGAGTTATATTTGCATGTGTAATTTTGTGCTTCATTGCCCCTAATGTGCACTAACAAGGTATTATTTTTGAGCACATCTATAACTGATTGGAACACAAACCACTAGGTTTATCACCTCTTGGACTTGGATTTGTGTCTTATCATTAGACAAATGCATATGGAAATCTTTGCTCACTGCACTGTATATTGCAGCTTACTCCCCAAATGTACAATACATAATTCAACAGAGGCTGGTGTAGCAGTCAGCTTTCCTTCAGAAGGAAACCAGCTGTTTAGAAGGCTGAAGCAATAAAGCATTTTTGGAAGAGCTTCCCCTCATGAATTTCTACAGCTTCTCTCAGCTCATATTACTAAGTCAGCAAGAAATTTACAGAAAGGGGCTGAAATCTGGACTTAAAGCCAAATGGGGGTTTCTTGCCTCCGCTGACTTTGCCCACTCTTTGACTCATGATTATAGACATGAAATGGGGGAGAAAGAGGACAGCCTAGTGCTTCTCATGCTAATTTACACTTTTTGTGTCTAGCAGTTCCTGTTTTCTCAAGGACCTTTGTGTGATGCTGAGTGAGTCACTGAGACATAGATCTATAGAAGGCATGTCACACATCCATAATATGTATACTTTGAAGGCATTTAGGATATATCTTCACTGTCATACCAGGAAGGATACCCTGGTCCCCAGGGTGATCAGAATGTCCCATGTCTGTACTGTTCAATGGTATTACTTTCTGGAAAGTACTACCTTTGTTCATGTAGTGTATTAATGACACAAATCTTTTTTTGATGGCTATAGCACAGCTCTTTTGTGTTGCTTTGTGAATAAGTCTTCCTGGCTCATATAATTTTCCACACGTGTCCTGCCACTGTGCATGGTGATGCAGTGTATTTGTTCCATGCTGGGATGTCCTGTAACAAAGCAGTTCATTCTTACATGTTGAAAGGCTTTAGTTAGTGCTCTTCAGTGGTAAAATATTACATTACTTTAGTACGGGTCTAGCAAAGCATTGCCAGAAGCACAGTGCTCAAACTCTTATGGCCATCAAATCAGCTGCTAAACACAACGTACACAAATGTGACATATAAGATATGAGCAAGCCCTTCTGAAATCTTGCTCACAGGGTCTAAAATATTGAAAGACTTCTTTATCCTCCAACTTCTCCTCCATAAAAAATAGAGAAATAGGAATTAGAGTTTCTACTGAGTCCTCCTCTCACATCTCCTTATTATAAAATAATATAATAAATGCTAATAAAGTGTAAATTAGTTTCCCCAATTCTCATCATAGTTACTAAAAAATAAATATATGAATTCACATCTCTCTTCTCTCGTACACCTGTGCAATAAACCATGGTATCTCTTTAAATCATCCATTATTCTTGTGAGCACAGTCTTTTTCATCTGTAATATCTGTGGGATTACAATAGCATGCAAAAGGAAAAGCCTCTATAAGGTCGAACTGTTCAATTCCCTATGCATGAAACTATGATTTCAGCAATTGTTTTCCTCCCACACCTTTGTAATCTAGATATGAGACACTGAGATGGTCTATGTCCTCCACACTGTGTCTTTGAGAGAGGAAAATATGCATGGACTCCAACCTTTGATAGGCACATCATTTAGAAACTATCATTAGAGCCCAGTCTGATGTAGAAATAGATATATGATCAGCTTCACCATAGTTTAAAGAAAGGCTTTTTCCTGCACACCACTGTGCTGAAGAGGTGTTTTGTTGATAAAAAAGAAGGGGGAAAAAAAAGAGTTACATATGACTCTACCTGCTCTGACAGAGTCAAGGCTCATTACTGGTAAGTTGATCTATGCGGGTAAAGAGACAGCATCTTCTTTGGGGGTAGCAGTGGTTGAAGAGAACTCTTTGGGCAAAGTAAGGACTGGGATATGAAGGACCCATCATAAGAAAGGTGGCTGGTTCTTTACGTAGCTTCCTACTCAAGGTGCAGACAAACCTAAAAGGAAAGGAAGACCATGAACTACCAACAACAAATGCCAGTCCATTCCCTTCTATGTCTGCTTCTTTTAAAATGGTCTAGTGACATTTATTGTCTCCACATATTTTGATCCCTGAGATATCTGTCAATGAGATTTTGCAATCCATGTATCTTGTGGAGTACTTTCTCCAGAAGAATTTAACTGAATGATGGTGGTCATGCTGTTGGGGGCTGAGTAGCAGCTAGCAGTGGTAGGAAATGGCAGCCAGGGTCAGGATCTTGCTTTCAGTTGTCTCTGTGAATTTACTAGGAGCAAGTACATCAGAACCTAGAGACACACAAGATGTTGCACTGTTGTCCCTACCTTGCCTTCCAGCAAAGTTTTTTTTCCCTTTCCCCTTACAAAGTAGAAAATTGTAACTTTGTGTGTTGGTACTGAATTAGATTATTTATTTGGCAGTCCCAGGCAAATCCGCTCAGGCAGCACAGGCAGGGGAGACACTTATACAACCTAGGCACTAAACAATCTGTTTGGCAATATTACAATTTGTATGCACGTGGGGACAGAACTTCATTATTATGACTGGTGAGTCATAAGTCAGAAAACTAAGAAGCCTACAGACTTCACATTAGACAATCAATGCGGCGGACAGTAATGTCCCAAATCCACCTTATGACTGTCTGAAGCACTGATATGGGTAGAATAGAGAGGACTGAGGGTGTAACTGCATGAATTCCTCTGTTCCCTGCTTTAGATGAACTTGCAGCACATCCAGCCTGAAATCCATTTTTGTGGCATGGAGATGAATGATATCAAGACCTTTCATCCATAAATAATGGAAACATTTGGGTGATGCTACGCTGGGCATAGCATATATTTTGTTTATATTTTGCTTTTCTCAGCTATAAAGAGATAAATGTATTTGAAAAGTAAATATATGCAAATCACTGCAATGGTTAACTGGTTAATGTTTGTGCAATGCTTTGACTGAAGATGCAGTGAGATTCTCATTGTTCTAATCTTTACCCACATCCACTTACAGTGATTAGTTTTTATTGGTCTTCAATAAAAGATAACCCATTCTGAGATACTGCTGCCAGTTTTAATATATCAGTAGTCTGACAGGCTCATCAATTATCTCAAAATCAAACAGCTTAATGAAAAAAAATAGAAATCAAATTTGAATTCATCCAATTAGGCCATACCTGGAAAATACATACAGCTTTAATCTCTGCTGGGACTTCATCTCTGTGACTGGCTGGGCTGCTCCTGGAGAAATATATAAGGACAAACTGCTTTTTGTTGTTCTGTGCAGTTCGATTGACTTTAGTGGGATTGGAAGAGAATGTGTTTTGCAAGTTTACCTTGCTTCCATTAGCAGGCCATATGACTTTAATAAAATATAGGGTGAAAGTTCTTTGAGAATAACATAGCACCTGGACATTCTCAAACTGTTTTCTCTGCCTGGCTGGTTTGTTAGCCATTCTCTTCACACAGATAATACAAATAATAGTGGGATAAGTGTGGCTCAGTTTGTGCTCTCATGATCTGTCATGTCCACTGCTAACTTGTTCATGTTAGAATTATTACTTTATATAAAGCCAACAATTTAATAATAGTTTTTATCACATATTCTACATCATTCACATGGTAGTGCCAATTCCCCCTCTTAAATTCAGTGTTTGGTATCATTGCTGCATTTCTTCTAGTTCAGATTGATGATTTACATTCTTGCTATATATGTACATAAATTTTTGTTTTACTTTGTACTGTGTATGAGGTATGAAACACCCTCCACAGCTCTAGAGAACAGCTTGTACATCTTACTATCCACTTACTAACACTTATTTTTCATTAAGGCCAGATTAAGCATGGATTCTGTGAAACAAAGATCAGTATCAGAGTAGAGTTTATATATAAAGCTATTCCAAATCATATCTGCAGCAAGGATAACACATTAATACAGATGCACTGAGGAATTATTAATACTGAAACATGCATTTGCAGTGCAAAATTTCTTTCTCTTTTTCTCAGCTTTCCCCTCCCCTATGCTCCCTGCTCTGCTTTAAAGAGAAGTGCCACAGAAGAGTTTTCAGCATTCGGTTTGTAGAATCTCATAAAAATGATGTGATTGAAATTCTCCAGACACAGCTTGGCTTCAAGATGTAAATAATGCTCTCATACTGATTTCCAGAAGCTCAGTAAAAGCATTAAAATTGCAACTTAACTATTCTCTGGGAGAAAAAAAAAAAAAAAAAAAACAAACAAAAAAGGGGAAAAAAAGGGTGGAAATATAATTCAAGAAGGGATGAACATTATTACTGCCAGCAAGTTCAATCTTGTAAAGCTTCTTCCCTGAAAGGCAAGCTTAAGCCTGCCTTGCATTTCCCCAACCATGATTTATGTTTGAATTTACTATGTGTTGGCAAGATTTTGCAGTCCATTCAGTCCAAGCTCAGGCTCAACTACCAATGAAAGCAAAATAAATACTTCAGGGTAATGTTTACTGGAGGTCAAAGTACTGTGAAAGAATAAGAACAAATTTCTTGTGTAATTATTTGTTATATAATTGTTATTTTTGCTTACACCTGCTGACTAGATAAAAAAGTATCCATTTGTACAGCTGGCATGCACAAAAGGAGGCTACACAGCTTCAAATATCTGACAGGTCTAAGGATTAAGAGAATAATTTGGTTTATTATGACTGTCTGGGTTGCTTGACCTAGCCTAGATGTGAAAAAGTATGTGTCAGCTATTTTATTTTCTGTAGAAATTGCTCTGTGTGCCAATGGGGAAGCAAGTGTGATTCAGTAAGAACATTCACCACCATTCTCAGGAGCATAAGGGAAAAGGATAAAAAAATGGGAAATAAACCCACAAACCCATCTTAAAAGAGAACTGTATATTTGCTCTGTAGTAGATTGCCAGGTATGTTTTCTGAATATTTTCAGAGTCAGTGTGGTTACCCGAGTTGCCCACATCTGTCACACAGAAACAGATTATCTTGCTTTATTTGTATAAGCTTATACCAGTATAACTCAGTTTACTAATCAGGAAGGATGAGGTAGTAAGTGCCTTTTTTCAGGCAGTGGCCATATCCTGTCTATGGTGGTGGCACCTGTAGTTCTATGTGAAAATGTACACACACATTTTGTGTGCAGCCATGCCCTGAGTGAGCAGCAACTTTTAAACTTAAAGGAAAAAAAAAAAGTAATTACTAAAATAATTGTTTACTCCAACAGGTAACAATTATTGGAATATTATATCATAACAGTTTAGGAAACTGAATCTTTTCGGAAAATATCTGTGAGCAGCATTGTTCATCAGAAAGACCATGGTTGCTCCCACAGGTTTATGCCCAGCTGAAAACCTCCCCTTATAGAAATAGTAAATGGTGCTGGGAAGCTCTCTATGCAAAGAAATATGTATTTTTACCAATTTCTCTGCATACCTAGGGGCTTTGTCCACTAGAATCTTGCCTGTTTTCTCTGGTCTTTCCTGCAGCCCAACTATTTCTAAAGAAGGGACAGGTCAATGTCATCCAAAATAGCTCTTTATAGCAGGTTAAGTTATCACAATTTGGCTGTCCACAGGTGCCCATTAATTAAAAAGTAGGAACTGACAATGGGAGTGTTGACAGTCTATTCCTGTGTGAAATAAGATTTTGCTGCAGCACTGATCGTGAATATCTATGGGTGTTCCTTTCTTACTCTGGTACTCTTGTCTTACAGGCAAACTGGCCTGATTTTTCATGTATTGTGTCTTTCTTGAACAGTGGAAACCCTCAGTGAACTTTCTCCTTCCTGCTACCCCTTTCACTTCTGATTGTTGCATGTAACTCAAGTGAGTGACAAGGGACAACTAAGTGTAGTGACATATTAAGAGTGTTTTCAAATATGGGTATTCTGAAAGTCAGTGGGACCTGGGATGCACTGAGCTTAGTGCTCAACTCTGAGATCCTGATTTTCTGTCACATACAATCTTGTTTTATTATTTTCACCAGCGCAGTTTAACATCAGTCACTTGCTTTCTTGCTTGGGAGGATTCTGATTCCTGTTTTCACTTGCTCTGTAATGACTAGCGTCACTGATGGGACAGCAATGAAGCAGGTACAGAGACATTACACAGTTAAAAGCCTCTCAGTCTGTTTTTCTACTTCTGTTGCTTAAACTGGGAGGTAAATCACTGCAATTGGCTACATATATATTTGGTGAAGACAGAAATTCTGGGTTCCTTCTGAAGCCCAGCTTCTTGTGTTATCTGATCAATGACAAAAATCCACAATGTTATATTAATGTCTGGACAAACCTCTTTACAATACTCTTTACAATACAATACCAGAGTAAATTATTTCCATGGTGTTCACTTCATCTTAAATTAGACATGTAAAATAGGTCAGATGAGTCAGTGTTCTGCAACTGGCTGTTTCTTTCCACTGCTCAAAAACCTTCTGATCTGAGCTTATCCCCTTTGCAAGAGTTCAAATTTGGGCTGATACAAATCCCACAAGAAGTGCTTATGTCTCCTGTGTAGTAAGGCTGGACAAAATTCCCAGAAACTCTACCTTTCCTTTGGTAGGTAACTGGGACCTTTCTAAGAGGAAATTCAGACGAACTTGTGATGGGAAGGTGCCAGTGGTGCCATCAGCTCAGGCACAGAATAGCAGGGCGCACTTGCAGGATAAGTGGGTGTTGCTCAAAGTATTTTACTGGTGAAAGTAATGGGAAATGAAATGGTAATGGGAAAGCGTCCAGCTGACCTTTGCTCAGCAGCATGGACCCAGATGTTGCTCCCAGGCAAGGCTTGGCTGTTGTGTAGGTTCTAGTTATGAACTAGTCTAGTTATGTCTAGTTATGCAAGCGTAATGAGGAGAGTGAACACAGCAGACATTGCTATCAATAAGAGGTTAATATAGAGTTTCTTATCTTTTCTAAGAACTGTTTATCCCATAAAATTAACATATTTATCAGAAAAAGCAGATATCATACAGTAAACAGATTAATTTACTCTTGAATTTTTTTAGGGGGTAGTATTAGCAGAGTGGAAACTGTCATTCACAGTAGAAACTGGAACAAGTTCTGTGGTTTTCTTTCTTGAAGCAGATATGTTCTACAATTAATTCTTTCTGAAATCAAACATTACTGTAATTAAAGAAGAGGAAAAGATTAAAAATTGCATTGCAACTGCTCTTGCCATTTGTTCATTGTAAAGGAAGAGAGGAAGAAAATAAGGGTCTTTTTTTCTCAACATCCTCAGTTACATCACTGTTATTATTTTCCTTCCTTCCATTGCTGTAATATTAGCATGTGTTCATTGCTTGTTAACAGCATATCAATACAAAAGCAACGGTCTTCACCACGTGCTTCATTCCCTAATCGCATTAAAACCAAATAACCTTAAAAATTTAAGATAACAGCAGAAAAAGTGTGCATATCAGCTGAATGTGTTTATTGTGGGTATACTAACTTTTCTTTTTTTTCGCAGTCGGTATTTGTGGTTCTGCACTGTACCACCAGCATACTTCCTCTTTGTTTTGCTTAAACTTTCTTTCCCCTTCTGGTGGGCCCAAATATAATTCTTTTCAAGAATCTTCAAGCACCATTCTTCTGCAGTCTGAAATTCAGTATCTGAGTTATATATGTATGTATGTATCCTGGGGATTACAGCGATATTATATTGTTAACAGAGCTGCAGCTGTTACTGTCATGTATAGCACATATCCTTTCGGAGGGTTGGGTTTTTTTCCTCTCACAGATTTTGTTGGGGTTTAGGGGACTTTTGTTTTGTTTTTTTTAATCTTTTAATGGCTTTTTGGGAGAAAAGAAAAAAGAGGAATTAACTGGAGTCCCCAAAACACTGAAAATTTACAAACAAGGCCTTCAGATGAAAATAAGTGGTGATTCAGTCCAGCTTGCAGTGGGCAAAGATCCACAGTAAAAAAAAAAAATCCCACCATCACCATAGTTGCCCTACTAAATAAATATAAGAAAGACTGAGAGGGGCTGGAGATGAACTGAATATATCACTAAGGAGTCCAGATGAAAGAATGTTATGGTACTTGGATGTTGACACTTCAGCTCTGTCGTCCTTTGAATTTCTCCTCTCCTGCTTTCCAGTGGAGCGCAGTGAGCCGGCAACCTCTGCCCACGCCGTGCCACCCACCAGTGTTCCTGTGGCAAGGAGTTTGTATCTGGGAACTCGCTCACTTTCCAATGAGAACTAGTACAAGTGGAAGTGTGTCTGCAAAGCCAAGACAAGGCTCCATTAAAATACTAAACACATGTGAAACAAGGATT
>JAOXNG010000021.1:103725036-103737565 GCA_028566535.1 Scolopax minor | reverse complement strand
ACAAGGATTAGAGGGTGATTTAAGATTAGGACAGTGAAGTTCTCAAATAGCAACTTTTCTGCTGTTGAGGCATTTTATCTTTCTTACAGCAAAGTAGTTTTTAATGTGTGGACTACTATTGGTCTGGGGGGGATTTCTTGAAAGATGTGAAAAGTAACTGAGAAAAAGACATTATCAGAAAGCTCACATTTGTTTTTTGGGGATTCATGCTTCAAAAAAAAAAAGAAAGGTCTGTTAGTTGAAAATAGCTGAAAAAAGCAGAGAGTAGATGAAGTACTGCTATTGTGATGCACTGAAATGAAGTCTCTAGTCAAATTTCCCTTTATTTTCAGAAGTGTTTAGTTCTGATGGTAAGTGTTTAGTTCTGATGGTAATTTCTCCCTGGAGTGGAGAACACTTTAGTGAAACTGGTCCATGACTGGAAAGAAGCAGGAAATAAATTATTATTTTGAAAAATGCGATGATAAGCTTGAAATCCTAGAGTCAGGTAACTGAACAATAATAAAAAAGTAGTGAGGATGTGACTGGAAGCCATGGCAGCTTGTAAAAAATAAATACAAACTAAAAGAATATCTACCTTTCCAAATTTTGGTCTTGATTAAACTAGGGAAATACCTGAGTATTTTTTTATTGCAAGTCATGCTGAATTTAAATATAATTGTACAAAACCTGAGCCTATCTCCCAACGTCAGCAAAAATACAGACTAGAAGAGAAACACTGTAACAACTGATCTCCTATTTCTTTTTTCACTGTTGGGTCAAACAGCCAAAATTCCAGAAGGCAGTGCAAGAATTCTGTTGTGATTCTTGACTTTCCAAAAGTGAACACTAAGGAGGCTGTGAGGAGGGAGGCTTTAATGGACACCAAATTAATTTTCAAAAGACTTAAAATAGAGCAGCAATTCCAAAACACTTAAAATTATAACCAGATACTCAGAAGCAGGAGTTATTTTCAATTTATCCAGATGGATGAGCAAAACTGCTCAAATGTAGTTTTATTTTAAAGAAAAGAACTAACTGCAGATCTAATCCAGAAGACCACTGCTCTGTTTGGATTCCCCCAGAACACAGTTCACTTGCAGTGTCTACCCCAGGCCCACCACAGAAGAGCAACACAGGGATAACAAGCATGTACTTATTTATTGAAACAAGCAAGCAAACAAATAAACAGAATACAAACAAAAAACCAAAAGCCTAACATTATTTCAACCACAAAATTTGAAATTAACATATTTAGCCACAGGACTCCATGTTTTGCAGCTCTCCTTCTCCAACACCTTGAAAACTTCCCTTCTATTTATGGACCCTGTCTGTCCCAAACTTTGCATTTCACACCAGTTTGAAATGTCCTTGGGAGAAAGATTTTGCCTTTGTTTTTGCTGAGAAGGATTAAAAATTCTACAAACTGGTACTCTGGGCTTTTGTGGTCCACAACAAATTAACAATAATAATGTACAGTAAAGGAACTGCATTGGAAGATAAAACCTTTTTTTTTTAGTACTTCCTTTTAAAAGAAAAACTGGGATAGCTAGAAACCATGAAACAGTGTAATGACATCTATTCACAAAAGCCACATAGGAGATTACTTAGGGAAATGGACATACTGTAATCAGTCAGTAATTAATATGCATTTCATTTTCATTGCAATACTGGTGCTGGCAAAATTAGACAAAGATGATCCTTCAGACAGCAGACTACGTCTCCTTATGGGTCTGGAAGTTGGAGTCAGGAAAATTAAGTTCATGGTTCAGAAGACTGAACTTCTTAGACTCCATCCAATTCTCAGCTTTTACAAAGCCATATAGGTAAGATAAAACTAATATTTCTAAAACCACTAACAACTAATCTTTTAATGTAAGTGCAGTAACAGATTCAAGCACTTTATTTTTTTCTTTCACATTTCACTTTCTGCATGCAAAGTAGTTCACCAGGAAAATGGTCAAAACAATGGAAAAGAAACATCAAAAAGCAATCCTACACTGAACATGCCTTGCAGCCAAAAACATAACAGGTCTTTTACATCTCTGATTTTTTGAAACTTGGCACTGTCTGAGTGCAATCTGTGATTTTTCCTTGCAATGACTATTAATATAATTTCTGCAATTGTGGTAAGAGAGAATGTGCATGTTCCTTCCAGGCATGATACCTCAAAGTATTGCTCCTATCTTTATTGACATACCTAGCAAATAATCTTTCCAGCCAGCTTAGGCTTGAGCTTGTATCCAAAGTCTTCAATGAACAGACTGTAAAATTATAATAAAGGGGTAACGTGGATTGGAATAAAACTGATACATATTGTACATATGAGGTGTTTTATGCACAGGTTTAAACCCACCAGGGTCTGTCTGGAAAAATAGATGGAAAAGAAAAGAATGGCTCAGAATATCTATATTTCATCAAACACTTAAGGGACTCAAGAAAATAAGACTGGCCACGTTGAGCCAGAGCAAGAATCCAGCTGCTCCAGGAAGATGCTGTTGACCGTCATCAGTAGTGCTCAAAGAAAGGTCAAATCTGACCTTTGCATTCAGCAACTACTGATGAACTTGTTCTCCATAAATTTGCCTAGTTCCTTCTTAAAAAACTTTTATTTTTGGGGTTTTCACTATATCCTCTGTCGATGACTTCCACAATATAATTATATACTGTGTGAAAAAGTATTTCCTGTGGTTTGTTTTCAACCTGCTGCCTGATAATTTCATTGGCCATTCCTGTTTTTTTTGAAAATGCCAAAACTATCAACTCTGATAATTTTTTTTGTTGATATCAGCTGTTCTCAAAAACTAGTTTGGACCTGGGAAGAAAAAGGTGTTTCAACACAAAGAAAAGAATCCTCTCTGAATTGGGAAAACGTGCTTTTTCAGATAGATATGAGTTTGGGGAAGGAAAGGAGAGCAGAGCCAAAAGGTATCTAGACTAATAATCAGGATAGTATGGAAGGAATTTTGCAAGACAGAAAGGTATTCCAGTTGCCAATTTGAATTCCTCATCTTGTTGCATTTTTGTTTGCAAGAGGTTAATTCTTGTTAGTTGAAATGAACAATGTCCTTTAGTTTCAAGGACACTCTATGTCCACAAGGACACTCTATGTCCACTACAGTGCTACAAACTTCTGAAGAGTTCCTGAAAGCAGAGAACACAACAACTGAACGGCACGGTTTCATATCCGATATGTGTCCAGTGTAAAGGAGAGAATTTAAATGTTTTGACTGCCACGAACAGTATGTCCTGGCATTTGACAAGACTTATGGAGGGATACCAAATGAGCAGGAGAGCAGCTAGATTTGCTAGCAGAGCAGCAACATGCAATGAAATGTAGTGTAGACTTATATCTGTACTGTGATAAAGGAAAATTTTATCACTGCTGTGGGTTACTGTGGGCCTCAATATAGTTAAACTTTCAATTTATTCTTGTTTCCTGAGATATAATAAGGAAGAATTACCAGACTCTAATGAATTTGCTGCCTGACACATGTTGAGATGTAACATATGATGGGACTTTTCATACTTAGTCTTTTCTTTTATAGTTCTGAAGACTGTATGTATTGAAGTGAACTGCTGAGCACAGCAAATGTTGCTCAGAGAGCTGTTCTGTTTAAAAAAGTATTCTTGGATTTTGCTCAGTCTGCTTTTTAAAAGAACTTTTTAAAGAATTTTTTTGCAACGTTTGGTAATTTTTATTTTGCTTTTTCTATTTGGGATACTTTTCAAAGGACTTTACAGATGTTCACTGAGATATGTTTATGTATATTATTGTCTCAGGAACACATAAATGTCAGTGATATCAGTACCTGGTTAAAGACAGGACAGCTAAATTTCAACACTTGTAGTTGCGGGGAAAAAGCTCACCCAGCACATGTAAAATTACCTGCTGAAAAGTTAAGTGTCTAATTTGTGCTTCATATTTAAGATGCATACAGTAATCCTTAGAGAAAGACAGGCATCTTTAGAAGCAAATTCACTCACCTGTTTTAGGCACGTATCTTAGGATAGGATGAGCTAACTGCTCATTTAAAGGGCCCTTTTCTCTTCACCAGCAACATGGTCAACCCAGGCTTTAGCTGCAGCTAAACAGCTAAAGGTAATTAAGATAACTCTTGCTCTTTGCTTTAATTTCTACCATCTCTGATTTTTATTATCAAAGACTCTTAGAATACAAGATGTTGAAACCAAAGCAGTGAAACAAATATGGAATTAGGTTTGTATACAAGTCCCTTGTCAACTGCCTTTATGAATGTCCTTTATATTAAGTGTCTTTTTCATATGAACTCTAAAAGTTAGGAAGCAATCTACAAAGAACTGGATAAATATGCAATTTATTTTGCATGTTACACAAGAAGTTAAACAAGTGGAGGACTTTCATGTCTGTCCTTATGCTGTGGGACACAGCTTAAAATTATAACATGTACCATTTCAAAATACATTATATCTTCTCAGGAGTTCACAACTGAGGTTTTGGAAGGCCTGAATGATCTTTGACACATAAAATAGGTGACCTCTGCATGTTATGGTAATAGTCACTGTAGAGCTTCCAAGAAAAGTACAGATGATACAGTCCTATCTATAAGAACATCTACCTGGTTGCTCCATCACTGGAGGACAGACTTTCTCTCAATAGTCCATGGAAAAGGCTAAACAGAAGTCTTAAAACGCTGAAAGAATAACTTAATAAATATGTCTCAGTGTATTTTTCTTCTTTTCAGAAAGAAATCTCTTAGAGATGTTACAAGCACAGTGATGAGAATGAGTCTGCCCAAGGCAGATGCACCTCTGTAAAAATCTAAGAAAGGAACTCTATCCAGAAAGGAACTGGAAAGACTGAATCTGCATTTAGCTCCACTCACAAGTCATAATTCTAGGAAACCAATGCAGTATCCTGAAAGAAACCTTTTATATCTAATGACAAGGCAATGTACCTTGAGAGTAGCCTTATTACATATTTTTCATCACAGACCTGAAATGGTTTCCAGGGAAAGCAGTCTAGTTGTATAATCTATGCAATTACTTGTATTTGATTTCTGCCAGCTCAGGCATGATCCCCTCCCAGACAAAAGCTTCTTCCTTTCTAGAGGAGCAGAGGCTGCCACAGAGACACAGCCACCACACCATCACCCATGCTCACCAAATCCTAGGAAACTGCAGGTTAGAAATGTTTGGAAATGTGCACTGTGTGCTATTAAGAGCAGGACTTTTAATCATAGCATTAAAAATGGATTGCGCAAAGCAATTACAAAGGAAATTTGTTGTATACATTTTGTTCATCGCTTTGAAGACAGGAATATCATTACTGTAACCAGCCCTTCACAAACAGTTGAGGAGGAAAAGTGGGGGCAGGGCTAGAAACTACACGAAGTGTAATAGTTACAGACTCAAACAGACTATCAACAGCTGCAAGGTTAATTACAGATCTTACTAAAATATATTTAATAAAAAAAAAAGAAGGGAAAATCTAAGCTTCAGAAATAAAAGATAAGAAAATCTTTAGAGTAATTATAGGCTGCTGAGGCCTTATAGTAATAATAAAGAACAACATCTGACTGGATTGATGCTGGAAGAGACAGTGACAAGAGGAATACAAGTTGAAAAAAATAATTAAAATCAGCTATCTTGGGTAAGCTGTCATTCAGTCTCAGGAAGAAAAGAAATGCTAATAAAATATTAATAGGATCTTTTTAAGATTTTTTAATAACATTCTTCTATACACAGGTAGCACTCCAGTTTGTCAGTCAAGAGCATCAGACACAGGCAAACAAATGCATTAAAATCGGGAGGAAAGAAAAGCTTTCGGGCAATAATGTTTGTCCTCAAAAAGAAACCACCAAGGTATTCAGGCAGGAGTTGTTTGGAGAAAGCTTTGTGGAAAATCACTGATTCTACTTTGCTTTTTAGAGGAAATTAGAGCAAGGAGGAAAAGTTATTTCAGACTGACAGACACCAAATGTCAGCAATCATGATATAATCAGTGCAGGCTTTATTATAGTTAAGTGGATTGAAAGTCTGCAGATTTCAGACAGCTTCAAAATCTGAGGAAGAGTGCATCTAAAAGACATGCTTATGAATATTACATATACACTCTCTGTGTAGCATCGCACATATTTTTATGTGCTAAATTTTCTTGCAACTGTCTCTGCAGCTTCTTCTTCAGTGGCCCCTTTGCATTGAATGCCTTTCTTGAGCTGCCTTGCAAACCCTCTGCCCTCTCTTCTTTCAAGTCCTTACATAAAGTCACTTCTTTGTTTCTAACACAGCCCAGCTCTGTAATGAGCTCCAGAGAAAATATACTTTGTCAGTACAGAAAAATCATTAAAAACACTGTGCTCAGACAAGTTCAAGGCAACAGATAAATATTAAAGGAATGTATTTTTTTTCCCTCCTTGTAATGCAAACTAGACTTTGCTAGAAAACTGTATTACCTTAGGCGTGGCTCTCAATCCTCGCTGCCATAAGCAACTGCTGGGACAGGCTTACCGTCAGCCCTTTTCCCCTCCACGGAGAAAGCTTGCTGAGGATGACACACACACCCCAGACACATGCTGTGGGGTGACTGTACTGCCGTGTAATGTGCAGCCGCGCTACATCTGTCACAGCCATCGCAGCTACCACACACCTCAGCGCAGATGCCATCAATTTTGACTCTACCCCCGCAGCGCATCCGATCTCTTAAAAGACCCTTTAACAAGCTCTTTCCTTCCAAATCAGCAGATTTCCAATTCAGCCACAACTGAGTATATTGGCAAGATTTCTAAGGAGATATGAGCAAAACTGAGGGAAATAATTAAGGTCCTGCCCACAGGAACGTGTCCCAGGCTTTGTGACAGTCGCTAATGGCAGGTGTGTACCTGTGGGTGGAAGGAGAACGGATACTTATTCATTACTGAAGTAACCTGCCTTGGATATAATGGCTCTTGATAATAATCCCTATTTTAGGGTTGTTTGACAGTTCCCATCAAGCACAGCAAACGGTAAACTCCAGTAGGTTGTTTCAGTGGAAAAGAGCGGGGTGAGGGAGGAGTGAATGTCAGAGCAGACTTTAGTCATTTCTGAGAATAAGGCTGGGGGGAAATACATTGTGCTCCCCAAGCTGAAAATCACTGGTGAGCATCTCTTCCAACATCACGATTCATAAATTTAACAAAGAGGCCATCTTTGTAAAACAAAAATGAATTTTACTGTCATCGTGAGAAGTCAATTAAATATTTGCAAATTCTAAAAGCCTCTCAGGTCAGTTATGATCTGGAGCTAAATATTGCTGTAACTGATACTTCATTCAGCATGCTTGACCAGCCTGCTTTAGTGGTAACCAGAACTTGTCACCACGTGAGTGTTGGCTCTCCTTGCAGAAGCGTGGGCTACGCACATGTACACAGCTCTTGCTGAGAACAGGCTACTGGTATGCCCTCCTCACTAAGCGGTGGAATATTTTTCCCTTCTAACCAAGAACTAGAAGTAAGGCTGGATTAAAAAATGATGATGTAAAAAGCTTTCTCTTTATCTATTTTCTTTAAAAAATCAAACTGTTTTGCAAAGTTCAGTGGAACTGGCTCATTGTGTGGGAGTAAAGACCTGCTACACTCTGATCTCTGACTTGCTTTTGTCTCTCTGGCATGGGAAGGACATAGGAAGGACCACCTGGTCTCTCATCTTTGGCCAGGGAAGGTGCAGAAGGATGTAATCAGGGTGTGACTCTCTTCCCCTGACTGGCAGCATCTTCCCACTCCCCAGCCAGGCACAGAGAATGAGGCCATACACATGGAATTGAGAGAGTCCTGGGGGACAAGTAGGTGAGAGAGGGGATGCAGACAGGCATTGTGTGCTGGAGAACAGAGAAGAGGGTTCTAGAGGCCCCACAATAATTTTTCATTGCTGCGTCCTGTATGGATGAGGTCACGTCTGCTAGGGCCATATGTGAGACCCCAGGGAAATTAAATCACCTGGGAAGCAGGTGCTTGGTGTGTCCAGAAACTCCTTCCAGTCTACAGTTCCCAAGTGGGCTTAGTGATTCCTTGCTTAGAAGGCTGGGCAGTAAGATGGCAGTTGATAGTATTGTGTTACTTTTGGTTTTTTTGGTACTGGTGTCATTAGTGGTTCAAATCATGCTGGACGTTGCTTTTGGCTGGCCTGTTGCTGTAATGGTTGATCTGGACTGGACAAGGATCCGTTGCCCTGGCTCCCCCCTCTCTTGAGACAGCACGATAGAACAAAACATTGTGTTTGTATTCTTTACTCCATGACTCATAGTGATCACAAAGGTGATCACAACAGTGTTTTCCTCCTGGATCCCTGATGTGTGGGCCTCAGTGTGCTCTCAGACCTGGAACTAAGGTCAACAGGAGCTGTGCTTTGAACATCTAGAGTGCTGCTATCTCATGCTAAACATTCTGGGGATAAAACTCATGTTCTCATCTTCTCTGGACAGCAAAATTCATGTAAATCTTGTGCTCCAATCTCTACAACTCATCTTCTCACTCTGTAAAATGAGACTAATAGCATCCTCTACTGTACAACTCAATATCTATACTCAGATTTTATAGGGTAGCAATAACTTTGGTTACCCAGAGAGAAAACAAGGAAAGCCTAAATTTGTGGATGGGTCTAGAGAACATCAGCAATATGATACTAAGTCATTGCACACTAAAGGATGAGACAGTAATATGAATAACTTCTTGAAAACATATTGACAAAATTTTTTATAGAATTTGACAAAAATGTATATAAGCTATTGGAAATTTTGATGAAATGGCCTTTTTTTACAGGATAAAAAATTACTGCTTCAAGCACAAGACACAATGGAAAGGCTTCAAGGAAGATAAGCACAGGTTGAAGACCAAGTATTCATGTGCAGGCAGTGGGGGAGAAGACGGTGGGGCTGCTCTCCCAGGCTGGATGCCAGCACAGCAGACCCCCAGTCCCCGTGTGGAGGCAGCTCCTGGCACCTGAACTACTTCAAATGGCTCCTCCAGCTGTGGCCACACACTGCGCCAGTCTATTTGGAACTGACACAAGGTTCTTCCTCATAATACAGTGAGGGAATGGAGGGGCCATCTGTCTGAAGGCAGCTGACAGCAAACTGGCCTTCTGCAGAGGGGTTTTTGGTGGTTTCCATTTCCTTGGGCACAAAAAATGAACTATGAACAGCAGACCCACGACTACTGCTCAGAGGTAGCAAAAAATATTAATAAAGGGTGGGACCAAATTTGGGAAAGGCAGTACTGAAAAATGTTGAACTATCACTTGTCTTAAAGATGAATAGTGATGGTAAAACATTCCAAATGCAGATGGAAGTTTGGTCAAATTATTTTTCAGGCTGATTGCTTTGATTTCTGAAGCCTATGACGTGCTGAGATCTACATGCAAACCTACATAAATTAAATCAGTTCAATGTCTTACTCTAGGACCTTCCACTAATACAACCATTTCTTCCTGTTTCAGCCATGGGTGTTAAAAAATATAAGAGATTCTGTGAGAAGCTGACACTGGGATCAGGATCTCCAATGCCTCCTGTTGGACATTATTTACCCTTTGAAGCTTAGGAGATTAAATATTTTCCAGAATTAGTAGATTTTAAATAGCATTTACTGTAATAGTCAACGATGAAAAACAAACAACTGACACAACACTTAGTCTTAGATAAGCATATCTAAGATTTTTAAAATGACAGTTGTAAAACAGTATTTATTCCATTGGATAAGTTGACACCCAGGAGTAACCTGTGCTGTACACAAAGCTCTAAAATATTCCTATCAATTTTTGTAAATGTACCTCTATAATTTAGAATTCTGCTTGACTTAATTGCTATAGCTATGAGAAGCTCAGTTGTTGCTTCCAATAATTTACAGTGATGTCTAGAAAGATCACAATAAAGCATAGCATCACTATAATTATCTAAGCAATTAAGAAAGATGATGTTTTGAAACCACCTTGTAAATAGAATGCATATATCATCTAAGTACCCACATCTCACAGTTATTTTTCTGTGAATTTGATTACAAGATGTGCCAGACTCTGCAATGAGGATTCATCTCTCCATGTGTAGATGCTTACAGGGTAGACATCTGCATCTTAACTATTCACTTTTGGCCACTTTTTAGGCAACAGAAAGGAATTAAAGAATGATTGACCTCATGCTTAAGCATGAATCTACAGTAGACCAAATTAATTAGTCCCTCTAAATACTTATCTTTTTCTTTCATGAATTTAGAGGCAGCCTAGGAAATATAGCTCACATGTTGACACATACATTTCATGTGTACATCAGACACTGACCATCAGAAAACAGACAATATTCCTCCCACCTCAGTTTCCCATATACTTCCACAGCTATGAAGTTCACAGTTGGAAACTCTATGAGCTCTATGAAAGTGCACAGTTGTTTGTGGGATTAGGTCTGTGAGATATCCTTAAAAACACACTTTACAATGTGCAAATGAATGTAAAATGCAATATTTACTTAGTGAACCTCACAAAAAACAATACTAGGCAGACATGAGACCTGCAGCAATAATCATACTAACTGAAAGTAGAAACCTGCTCCAAGTCAGGAAAGGTTCTGACCATCAAAATGAAACACATCAGAACTCAATACTGTCTGATGAACTAGGCTTGAGAAGAGAGACTGTGTGGTTTCACCGGTTTTCTTATCTCTTACTCTTCCTATAAAATATGCCTGTGGGTTTTTTTACTTAGGTGAACCTACCAATGACAGCTAAGTAATTACCAAAAGCATCTATGGTATGGACCTGGAAAATTTCTGTTTCAGGAAGTGGACAGCAATCTCTGAAGCTTTTGGCCACAGAACCCCTGTTTTGCACCCTGAGAAACTTGTCTTCAGTGTAGAGGGTGAAAAAGTCTTGCAATTCTCTATGGTAGCTTCAGTGTTTAGTTCCTTCATAATGAAATATTATGATAGTGCAGACCAAGCCCCTTGTGACTGCCAGATATGTGTTGTTCACTAGTAGATTCTCTTTCAATTCAGTTAAAATGGAATTTAAATAAAGCAGTTACAGGGATTTTACACTTCTTTTACTTATATTTTTCTGTCTAAATGCTGACTGAAGAGGAACAATGAGGACAGTGAAACTCAATGGACACAGCATATTGCCCTCAGAATAAAAAGCATTTCTCCATCAAATAAACTATAAAGATTTATGGGGCTTTTTTACCTCTTCTATGTTTTTTATCCCCAATTGTCAAAGCTTTCAAAGGGATAAAGCAATTTTTGATTTATAGCAGATTTTGTGACAAGGTCAACTGCAATACCTCAGTCTTCAAAACTGTTGATCCATATTGTTTACTGTTGTGCTGTCTTTATGCTGTGCTCACTTAGGCTGGTGAACTTGCTGGAGTGCTTCCTGGAGCCTGAGTAGGAATGGCTGGTTATCATCCTGTTGCATAGGCGTAGCACAGATCCAGCCAAATCCTAGCTCCAGAGTACTGTACCCTCTATAAATCTAGGTGATCCCAAGACTTAGTCCTGGCAGAGCACAGGAGATCCTGATTTAATATTCTCTGCTGTTCTTGTATGGAAGAAAATTCTTCTACTTAGATATATTTTTAAAACATCAGTCAAATTGACAGATTAATCACCACCACAGTTATCTTCAGACTTCCACTGAACCCTCAGAGAGAGAAGGTTTTACAAATATATGAGAAGAAATTCTGGTGTAACTAAATTCAATGGCATTTCTGTCCTTTTTGATGAGGGCAAGTTTTCAGCTGTGATCCAGGGAGACATTAAAACACCACAAGTAGTTACAATATTCGTATAACACAGAGAACTTGCACACATAAAGTATGTCAGAAGAGATGCCACCAATCTGTTTTATGGCTGCTTAGATACTACAAATGACTCTAAAAGAATTTAGAAAGATGCATGTTCAAAATGTCAAAGCCGTGCTTTTATCCCTGTTAATAATTATCTCATGTAAGATTCTTTCACATAATGTAAATAGAGTTTAGTGATCACGCTTTATAGATACTATTTCATGTAACATGCTGTAAGGCTTAACATGGACAGAAGCCATAACAACTCATGGATGCATTTCACCATTTCCCTAATTTGCACTTTAAATTGTGCACTTTATTTTCAAATGGAAAGATATTTATATGCAGTGTGACATTCCATTTCTTAAACAGACAATCAATGTGGGATTCCAGATTTTAATTTTCAATGTGGTAATAAAGCTGCAAAGCTTAATAAATGTGGGGCACAGAACTCTGAAAGCAAACTGGAGAAAATCTTACATAGGCAAACCTGGAGGAAACAGATGTGAGAGATCTTTCTAAGGATTTCTAAGGATTATCTCCTCTACACTGATCTCTGGAAAACTGGGGACTACAATCCAAGAGGAAAAAGTTTTAAACTGTCCTCAGAGTCAGAAGTTTTCCAGTGTCACCTATGATGTTCCCGAGATATGGTGGTGGTGTGGTTTAACCCAGGTAGGGAGCTCAGTCCCACACATCTGTTTGCTGACTCTCCCCTGTCATGAGGGAGACAGTCGGAAGTGTAAAAGTGCAAAAAGATGGTTTAATG
>JAOXNG010000021.1:103692714-103724936 GCA_028566535.1 Scolopax minor | reverse complement strand
GGAAAAAAAAAATTAAGCGTCCTATGTAGCGTAACAGCAATAAAATCTTCAGAGAATGCCATTAGCTTTGAAAAAAAAACCCTAAAAGCTTTATTACAAACCAAGCTTTGAAAATAGGGGGGATTAGGAGTCTGAAAGGGTCCCACAATGGTTAGAAGAAAAGGTTTCATGCTAATGAGGTTAATGCCCTTTGTATCTCAGGACTCCACAACTTCATTACTCCCTATCTCCGGCTGCACCAAGCGGCTCAGAACACTGCAATCCACTCCAGCTCTCCCCTGCCTTGCCTAGAGAAGGATTTGATAGCAGCTCTGTTCAAACTAGATAATTATATCTTTTCAAGTCGGAATTAAGATAAAGAAAGTGAAGCAAAGGCGGCTAGCCTTGATCCACTGCAAACAAATTTGGCGCACTTTCTAGTCTCTCTCCCCCTGCCTCAATAGGCAGGACAGTCAGCTTATTAGACCCTCATTTGCTTTATTAATTCATCTATTTAAAGTGGCAGGATTAGAGAGAGGGAGAGAGAGAGAGAGGCATCATAATGCTTTCCCAGAAGGTAGTTTCTGGATATAATTTTCAATTTTCTTTGAACCAGATGCATCCCTGACAGCAGTTGTTCTTACAGCTCATAGAAGTTGCCATTTTCAGGCCACCACAGCAGAAAAGAGCACCAGGAAGAGCAAGGGCGATGAAAACTGGCTTTTGAGTTGGTCACAGATCTGGTGTCCATGGGCAGGACCAGAGCTCAGCTGGTATTTGGCTTGCTAAGGACATACTGATATCTCCATCCTGTACCACTGCAGATGGCAGGGACGAACAGAAAATTGGAAGCCCTTGACCTTTCAAGTTTTCCCATTGTGTATCAGAATCATAGAGCTCTCCTTTAAGATCCAATTATAACCAGGATTTAAGAGACTTGTTTGGGTTAGCAAGAAGGAATGATTTCATATACGTTGTGGTTTCATCCCAGACAACAACTAGGACCACACAACTGCTCACTCACTTCTTCCCCTCCACAGTGAGATGGGGAGAAGAGTCAAAAAAATAATGAATACTCATGGGTTGAAATAAAGACAGATTAATAAGTAAAGCTAGAGCTGCGCACGCAAGTAAAGCAAAACAAGATGTTTAGCCACCTCCAGGAAGACAGGGCTCCATCATGCATTATGGGTACTTGGGAAGACAAATGCCATCACTCTGAGTGTGTCCCCCTTTCCTTTTTTCCCCAGCTTTTATTGCTGAGCATAACATCATAAGGCAAGGCATACTTGGGTCAGTTGAGGTCAGTCCCTCCCAACTTCTGGTGCACCCCCAGCCTACTAGCTGTCAGGGCAGTCTGAAGAGTAGAAAAGGCCCTGATGTTTTGCAATAACTAAAGCATTCCTCTGTTATCAACACTGTTTTAATCACACTTCTAAAAGATGGCCCCATACCAGATACTGTGAAGAAAAAAAAAAAAAATTAACTTCGTTCCATATCCCAGTTAAAACCAGTTCAGATGTAGAGAACCTGTGACTGACCAGCCGTATTCCCTAGCTCTCGTGAGGCTTTCATTGAGGACACATAATACTAATCACAGTTTTTCTGAGTCCAAGTGAGCGATGACGTGACCTTTCCCAATCCCTACCTGCCTCAAGCTCTCTTCACCTAAGATATAGAGACAAGGTGTATTTACAGTACAGGATAATGCTGTGTGGAGGAAGTTTGCAATAAGATACTGTGGGCATCATTTAAATTAGTACTTTTCACCAGACTCTTTCACTTTGCTAAGAACAGAGTTTATCAACCTGGTAGGAGGGCTCTGCCTTGGAAATCACTCTCTGGAGCACTTGAGCGAACTCCCATAGACTGCAGAGCTGAGCTGTGGAGGTCCACCTTTCTAAAGTGTCTCAGTGGAGAGCACACCTCTCATCTCACCATCCAAGAACAAGGAAGCAAAAGTTTTTTGTTTTAATTGTTGTAGTCTATAAAGAGTATCCCTTCCTTTATGTTTTTTTGATGGCAATTTCTCTCCCTCCAAAAAGAGACACATTTCACCTCAGAAGTCAAGACCATTACTCTATTGATGGTGGATGTTTTACATTTCCTGTTAAGGAATTGCTAGGGAAAATCCCTGTTTTGTTACTTTGTGAGTGAAAGTGCTAGAGGATTTCATGTTACTTGTGTCAAAGCTAAGACACCTGCCTTTCTTAGGGGTGGTGGCAGTCCCAATGCTTTTTAACTGATGGCTGATCTCAAAAGAAATTGTGTGGTAGACTGGTATGTGCATGCATGCCTCTGTGTGTACACTTTTGTGGGGGGATTTTTTTCTGTATGCAGAGCATATAATACAACATATTTACTAGAGCACCATTGTACGAAGTAAGAACACTATAAGTTACTTATCAAGATAATACTAAAAATGAGAACCTGTCATTCCATTACTTCAGAAAACATTCAAAAATTGCCAATTCTTTGTAAAAGACCTGGTACTTACTCTTATGTACCCCTTTTTAAGGCTTGACCAAAGCCAACCCTTGTCCATCCCTGCCTTCTTGGGTCAGCCAGTGTACTGCAGAGCACTGCTGTGTGGCACACAAATGCACAGGAGCTCTATAGAACAGCCCATTAGTGGGGAAAAAACCAAACCTGTTGAAACTCATTACAAGTTTTCACATGCTACCTTCCAGTTAGATGTTACTTCCTAGTAACCTTGCAGGTTGTGTCTATTGTATTATACCATTACTATATGTCACTGTTAATACAGACAGCAAAGAAAGACTTTAGCAGGTTTTGTAAAATTCAGGTGGGGACAGGCTCTGATAATCCCAAAGAAAGGGCTGCCCCTGCCTACATGGAGCCATGCTGGTAATACATTTACACGCTGATTTCCGCTTCTAGAGGAGGAAAAAAGGAGATTTCTAAGTTATTCAGTTAACACTGGCTGTGCCACCTTTGATTAGCTCCAACATCTGTACATTTTCTTCAACAGCAAATCTCTTGGAACATGAGGTCTTCATGATGGTATTGCTGGTATTTCCACTGTCAAATCTCTCCAACCCTTTTATTGATGAACCAGACTGACATAATGTCAGAATAGATGGCAAAGAGCACAAATATTTTGCCAAGGATCTCATCTGAAACACCCTAAACACAGCTGAGATTGAAGTACATTTAATTTGCAGGCTCTGTAGGAAGGGATTGGAAAACTGCCCATAGTAATGCCAGAAGGAGCGGCTGTCGCCATTGCTGTCTTCTCAGCAGTTGTATGAAAATTATGTCAAGCAGAGATGAAGTACTGGCACTTTTCCTTGCTCCTCCCAGTGCACCTACATGAGAAGCCACTACTCAGAGAACTAGACAGCAGTTCAAAGCTTTGGAGGGGCAGGGTCCTGCAGCTCCTCCAGCACGAGACTTCTGCAAGAGTGACTTACGCACAACAGTCCCACATAGAGGAGGAAATACTGGAGTGTCTCATTTCTGTCCTTATAGCTGTCACTACACACATACTGACTGGCCAGAACATCTCCAGTTTCTTCTTTCCCAGCACTGGGGACACATGAGGCATAAGCTTATTTGGGAAAAGCATGAGGCAGGATCACATCTATCATCCTCGCAGTCCCTACGGAAGACTTAACTTTTAATTTTCTGATCCACTCTAACAAATAGTGAAACACACAAGCCATCTTCTGTCTGTGGTCTGCCTGTTCCCATAATGAAGTTTTCTGAAAGGTCCTATGAGATAATAGATGAGTACTTGAAATGGAAACTTTGTCAGAAATCTGTTTCACCTGTTTTCAAGGGGGTGAAATGACCCCCCGCTCATAACGCTTGCCAGTTGCACTCAGATCGTGTGATTTTCACTCCTAGAATCTATAGGCATATAAATTCTTGCAGAGAAAATAGGTAAAGGCAATAGTCGTTTGCTAGTTTTCTAAAGATGTAACTTTTTAATTCTATTAGTGAATCCTTACTATTGTGTGATGAGCTTTTAGCAGTTTATGTAGAGTAGCTGAAGTATTCCCACTTGTTCTCACCAACTCTAAAACATGCTTCTGTCCAAAAGATGGCAAGGGAATCAATTTAGGTGCAGTTCTTAGAAATGCTTCAGGAGATGGAGTTTCAGACTGTTCTTATTTTAATAAGATTTCTATTTTCTTTTACAATAACACTTTTTATTTTTGAAACTCCTCAAAGTGCCAGTCATGTCTATCACTTGTCTGTCCCTGCTCAGAGCTTAATGCAAAAGTCTAGAAACTCTTTGTATGAAAATTTCATGCCTCCAGGTGCTCCATTGATTATTCATGAAGCTTTTGGAGCTGTCACCATGGGAGCCAATTGGCTACAACTTATTTAGCATATTAATGACCTATATGAGTTAGTGCATGAGGAGACATATCGCGCCACCTGGAATGCAAGTGGCAAGCTGCTGCTGACTCAATCAGCTTTGCAATGGGAAATAAGAAATTGGAAACATTTTACACAAAACCAGCAAAGCTCTTACATGTCTAAAAGCATTTGCCCAAATTAGCATGCACGCTTTCAATAGCTTGTTTTCATAATATGTTCTTTTTATCCTCTGTGAGTTTGGCCTCATTACAAGCTCTCTCCTACTGCCAGAGCACATGCCCCTGAAAAGGTTTAATAGGTGAGTCATGTGGTTTGTTAGACATTACATCAGAATGATTTAATACACCAAGGGCAAGGCTGTATGTCAGGTCCAGCTGCTGTTACTGCCGCTACAGTTTGTGTAGCAGGTAAGTTGATGGTCTCCAGAAAACAGATAGATAATGATAACAATTAATTTTACGGTGGCGAGAGAGAGAGTTCAGCTGAGCTAAGCACCTTTTTTATTTTTCCCCCTTCACTGCAGCACCATTACACTCGGTCAGCAGGTGAAGTGCTGCCTTAAGGTTTTGGCAGAGTTAAAGTGTTAAAACCAAACAAGGACACCATTGCGGGGGAGCCAGGAAGCAATGGCACAAAAAAAAAAAGCTCTGGCTAAACACAGAGGAAGCTTCAATAAATCTGCAGACGACCGGTGCTGGTGGTGTGCTTGGGAAGGGCTGGGCTGGAGCCTGGGGACAAGCTGCCTCCTCTTCCCTGGGCACCGTGAAGCCAGTATGGCTGGGGAGGCAGCAACCATCGCCTGGCACTAGCAGAAGGACTGCCTTGTCTTGAACGGACAGTCTTTGCCTCTCCTGGTCACAACAGATGTATATTACTGCCTGAGCAATCCTTGCTGCACTCACAGAGGGAACAGCTACAGGTCAGGGTCAGTCAGAGTAGCACCATCTGACCTTTATCTATTTGAGATACAGAGGATGCATCGCTAAAGATTTATTAAAATTGTTTGAGGCCACCTTTGAGGACATAAGAAATTTGTTATACAGTGCACAGCTTCGGCTGGCTGACAGGGATTTAGGGCTCTTATTCCTATTCTGGAGGACCCTGAATCCCAGGGCGAGGGCAGGGTGATGAATGAGAGTGATATACACGCGTAGCTGTGAAAAATCAGTCTCAGCAAAAGTTGCAAAACACTTAAGCACATGCTCAACTTATTTTCACTTCCTTCATACTTTCTGAATATTTTCTTTAATCTGGTACATTGATTGCTTGAAGATATTGCTTTATATTCACAGTTAATTTATTTAGTAATTAAAACAAGTAAGAAGGAAGGCTGCCGTTCACAGGGATGTGCTACATGCCCACGTAATGCGCATAACTTGTTAAGAAAATGCATGACCTAATACCCACACAGGTTCTTCCTTGTGACTCCAGCACAGTTATAATAACCATTTTGCCATGAAAGACCAGTATAGAGAACCACACGCTAAAGTACAACTGCCACTGGGAGACAAACAGGAGAAGGCAAATGCAGAGCCATTCAGACTGATAAAAATACACTTGGGGGGAAAAATCCACTACCCCTTAGAGCTCTGTGCTGCCTCAGCTGTGCTATTCCAGCCAAACAATACAAAGCACCATGTCGCTCTTGCACTAAAGTCGACTGGAGCCTCTCAGGGGGTGGGGAGGAACGTATTACACAGAGCCCCCAAAGGGTAAAAAGGGCAGGACTTCTTCCTTCACCCGTGAACCAGTAACCAAAGGCTTTATGTATGGTCACTGGGGAGAAAAGCTTACTTCCAGAGATTTGCTAGATTTAGGTGGAGACCTGTTTCCTAACCTTGGGGAATATCAATTTTTCTATGATGACTAAAGTGAGCTTTGTGTGATTAGTTCACACCTTCATATTTAAATTTTAGGTGCCTGCATTTGTCATAGGCATAGGTCTCTTTTAGGGACATAATCAAATTTTATTTTTCCAAAACTAGTCAGCTACATACCTTTGCAGACAAAGTCACTGATTTATTAAGTACATACAACCCTCAGAGAGGAAGTAATGCACACAGACACCATAAAGGCTCCTGGGCTCTCATGCATCCAAATTTTCCCATACACATTTTTGTGAAACAAGAGAAAGGTTAGAGTTAAAGTCTCCCTTCTGGATTTTGAAGGTTTTGTACCATTGTCCAGGAGTGTGAATCCCTTGCTGTTCCAGCCAACTGTGTGTGTGCAGCCAGGTTGCCTGCATATCTGCTGTCCCTGCCACTCACGTGCCCTGTGCTCTGCAGTCACACACATTTTGCCCAAAAACCACTGTGAAAACCTCAGTCAATGTAAGCCAATTGCCCATCTAATCTGCTATCATTTCTTCAAAATGATAGGGTCACTTGCACAGAGAAGGAATTTCAAGGGCAAAGAAGGGGCACAGCAACAACCCCACAATCCACCACCCTCAGACTTTTGTTTTACCAACTACCATCACCAGTACTCTGCCAGATGGGAAATATTTACTGGGCATACTGGAAAAACCATCATTGCAATGAGCTATTTGTGGCCCACTGAAAGATTAGCTGACAGAATTGAAGTGCAAAATTATTTGGGTGTTAGAAGGCATATGGATTAGGAGTTTGAACGATCGCAGCTTTGCACATTTTGTAGTTATTTTAAATGAACCAATGCCATATTATTTGGTGTTCTTAACTGCTGTTGTTTGAACTTGTAAAGCCTGCATGTAATTGTATTGTTGACTCTTAAGAACTGCTTTTGTTCCAGGAGAATAAAAGCTTCCATTTTAATGCTTATTCAGACCTGAGGGGAGATGAGTTAATTTTATATATTATCCAAAGCAATTTTGTCTTTTTCTGGTGGTCTCTCATGCAAGGGTTCGTAATAGCTACAGGTACCATGTAGAATTAAACAGAGGCAATGCAATGACATAAGAACTTAAAATAACTGCATAAAATGGTCTATGATGCTGCTGATAGCAGTATGCAATTCAACATTGAGATATTAAGCTGGCAAATACCCCTTTATGTCCAAATAAATTCTGATTGCCTATTCACAGCCTAGATTTACATGAGGCCTTCTTCATTATAAAATGAATAGCTGCTAATTTGTTGCATCTCTAAGTAAAGTTCCAGTAAATTATATTTAAAGTAAGGGGAAAAAAGGCCTTGTTATGAAACAGTCACCAGCTGGCCATACCATTGCAAGTGCTATTTTCTTCTCCTTTTTGAAATTCTAATTTTTTGTAAGTAGGAATTCAACTCTGAGC
The DNA here is from genome assembly GCA_028566535.1 of Scolopax minor. NCBI lineage: Eukaryota > Metazoa > Chordata > Aves > Charadriiformes > Scolopacidae > Scolopax > Scolopax minor. Next base: position 103,717,336 of record JAOXNG010000021.1, on the reverse strand, counting down.
TTACAGTGATGCATATAAAGATACATAGATGCTGCACTCCCATATATGTAGATTTGCATACTCAGGGCTTTGGTCTGTGGCTGTCCACATCAGAGATAGTCTTCCTGAATTTGTACAATATATTGCATAGCAGGATTCTCATTGTGAATATGATTGCACTACCACCATAATAATCAAGATGAAAATGTTTGGAAATAAAACTCTTTGAGATGAAATATTGCCCTGTAGTGAGGCTTTGTTGACTCTGAATGTTTTCCTCTTTAAATTTCTTTATCTAAATTTCTACAGTATGATAGTGTACCTTGGTGCCTGATTCAACAGTAGAGAGAGCTGTTGAAAAGGGTTTCCTGCTCCCCAGCACCCCGTGCTTGCAGCCCTCCTTGGCCTGCTCTTACACTGGAAAGGTAGGCTTCCATCCTTCCTTTGTGACAGTTCTCCTATCTGTGAGACCTTTTACTGAGTCAATTCAATTCACTAATTTATCAGAAAGCAGTTCAACGCACAGAAGCAGGAGAAAATTTTTCTGTGACACCGAGCCACTCAGCTATCCCTCAGCTGAACTATCCCTCAGAAAACTCATGTTGGCATTAAAATAAAATCATCATAATCTTACTTCCTTAGTCCTGTTTGAATTTACTTCTCTTATGATATCAATCAATATAGTTGCCACATGGTGTATGTTTGCTATCAAATGTAATAGTTTATTTACTTGTCTAAATATCTTCTATTATCTCTGTTAGAGACACAAATCCATAATGCATGCTTCAGCCTGCAGCTGCTAAAAAGTCTTGGATCTCAGTTGGCAGTAGGGTTTCTTCATGATTCGATTGACTGTACATTCCAGTAAATATATGCTCTGAGTCCTAAATGAGGAACAGGAAAGTTTCCAGACCTCAGACAACCAAAGACATTGAGAAGTGACCATGAGACTTGAATTCATCTGAAGACACCAGCTACAAATGCTTATCTCATTAGTCAAGGATGCCACTTAATTGTGCAGTGTGTAATAGGTGTCCCATCTAGAAAGGCCTTGTCTTCAGAGGAATTCTTTGAAGTAATACATTTTCTGCAAGTTTATGTCATGACTTCTACCCCTTCACTTGATCTTCCTAGCAGTATCTGTCCTTTTCACGCCATCGTACAGATGTTGGAGAGATAGAAGGAAAGATCTTCATCATGAGGTGAGATATTTTTGAAGCCTCTACAGCAAAAGCCATATTGAAAGACTTTATTTTTAGCATTCAGAAGGTTAGCATCTGAATGGTACCCAACTAGCAATTTCTTGCCTGGCTAGTGGAAAAAAGTATCTTGAGTAAAGACTTTCAAGAGGGTGTGTGGTTATTTTGTGGGCAAAGGTTAGCATGGAAGACTGTAGAAGAAATGGGAATTTGGCCTGAACAAGGTGGGCATGGTGGTGGGACCAAATAGCACTTTCATAAACAAAGTTGGAGGAAGGAAAGTTCTCCTCTAGACTGCACACATAAGGAGGGCTGGTAGGGAGGTCTGTAGGAAGGACAGGTTTTGGGGCAGGGAAGAAAACCAAAAATTCCTGTTCTGCCTCTGGAATTCAGGTGATAACAAGGAAATGTCAGAAACCAGATGAGAACCTGGACTGGTTAACAAGAATAGGTAGGGATTTGTGAGTTGTGGGACTGAAAATAATAGTTGAACTATGTTAGTGTCTAAGATCACCCTTTGAAAGGGGGAGATAGAAGAGAGAAGTGTGCCAAGATCATCATTTATGTGAGCGTAAGTTTTATAGTTTGCAATTTTGCTGACAGTGATAGAAAGCCTCGTGTCAGCCTTGCCATACAAGGCCTCTTCTGTAATGAGTTTATCACCCATACCAGGTTTATCACTATAATGAGTTTATCACCCATAATGAATTTATCACCTGCACTGTTTGGTCAAAGCATTCATAAAACCTGGTAAAGATACAACAAAGAGTATCAATTTAATCCTTTTAAAACAATCACATACATTTATCTTTAGAGGAAAATGTGAACAGGCTCAAAACAATTTTTCCCTGAGGAATGTCTCTTGGCAATTATGGGAGGTGTCCTATCAACCTGTACTCCCCACCAATACCAAACATCAACACCCAACACCTTAAGCAAGAGAAATAAAATGTCCTTCAAGATACAGAATAATACCAGACATTACAGCAGGTTCTCTGACAAAAAAGGGCAGAAACCTTAACTATCCAATTCAAGACTCTCTGCTCCTGGTCTGTCCCAGCCCCATTTCATTCAGTGGTCTCACAGGTGCTGTTAAATAGCTTACATGATCATTGTCTGCCTTTGAGATGATATCTTGAGTGCAGCCAGTCTGCTAATGGTAAGCTCTGATGACCTTGTGCTCAAGCCTCAAGTCTGACATAATTTTGTCTGTAAAAGCAGATGATTGCTTGATGTACCCTGGCTGAGGTGCACATCCCTGTTCCATGGCATTCTTCTTTACCCAGCTGGGGCTTGTGGAAGCCAAAGCAGCATGGAGACTTAATACAGGCAGCAATGTTGCCTGCCACATCAAGTCTTGAGAGCTGTTCTTATGGCCATTACAACTTGCCATAGTGAATCTTTGGTTTATCAACTGCCTGTATTTGCTAAGGTTTGGAAGCTTTATGAACAGAGGTGGCCAAAGTAATTTATTGTGTTAACTCCCTGGATCCCAATTTGGCCCACAACTTTGTGTACATTATAATTTCTCAGTTGAATTTTTTTTGCTGAAATCTTTTTTACCTATAAATACTGAGCATAAAAATAAAGCTAGTTCATCACTTCATCTACTATATCCTTCCCAGTGCCATTTTTCTGAAAACAGAAGGTTTCAGTGATGTATTCTTTTTATTAAATAAAGAACAATTAAAAGGCAACACAATTTTCTTCTATGGTTCTTATTACTTAGCTAAAACCTAAACTGCACTGTTTTTTTGATTTTGTTTCTGTTTTTTTTTCTAAATAATTCTATAAAAACCAATCCATTCCTAATATAAAATATAACTATAGGAATGTACATGCCAGCCTTCTTGGTCTGGTTTTCAGACTAGGTGCTAGAACCTAATTGATCTGTCTTTGATTATTCTAGGTCTCTATTTGACTCAGGAACTAACAGACAACTGTTATTGCTCAGTTGTAAGCTTTTATTGCAAGGTCTGTGGTGCCACCCAAAATTGCTCTCTAGCTTTACCAAGGACGCTATATTTTTTCACATCTTTACCTTCTATTGTTTTTAGTAAAGAACAGTGCATTATAGGTGTAATTTCATACAGGGAATTTGCACAAAGCTTTTAAAATACTTGGGAATTAACCAGCATGCAAGAATTCAGAGTAAATAGGTTACTCAAATATCTATTTTGAAATTTGGTGCCCCCAATATGCAATCATTTACATCTCTACCTACCTATCACCACTTTTCAGCTGGCATTTTCTCTGCAAGTAATAACCTGCAAGTGATGGTTGCAGCAGATAAAAACAGCTGGGAAAAAAAAAAAAGAAAGAAAGAACAAAAATTAAAATAATAGTTGGTGGAAATGAGAGAGAATAGTATAATTACTTGTATTTCCACAGCATCATGTCTTCCCAGAATTCAAGCTGTGCATAATAGCTTTAGTGCAGGGGCAAAACTGAGAAGCCCCTAGGAAAAGGGCTCCAGATAGATAATATATTTTTTAACCTTCCTGGGGAGCCTTACTCCACTAAGATTTAAAGCTTTATAATCTTCACCAGGACATGTTGGCTGGAAAGTAGTGCATTTCAAAATGAAAATGCATTAATTAATGTCTCTTAGAAGAGGACAATCTGAAATATCTTTCTCTGTGGGAGTAACTTGCAAGCTGATTATGTGGGTTGATAGATATTCCATCAGAGAATGTTCAGGGAATGTTAAGGGGGTATGGTTAAGTACACAGAAGTTAGCAAGTGCCATATTGCAGGATTCTGCATCCTTAACTCTGCCTCTAGTGTGCATGTGGTATAATATATTCATTACATATAATCTCGCAGACACTGCTATAAATATACCCTGTGTTCCCTGATCTTAGATTTTACACACATCATAGCATGCATTAAGTACCGTGTACAATTCTCCGACATAGCCTATTAAAACCTTGTATAAGAAAGATACATAATAAAATTTGTCTTGAGCAACTACTGCAGATTAAATATTATATTTATGATATAGACAATGGCAAGCATTTGTTTCACTAAATTATCCTGTAAGCTTGAAAGACTGCATGCTACATGGGTGCATGCAAATTGGCCGTTTAGTTAGCTCCTTCATTTCCTGCAAAGCTCAGGAGGGCTGGCTGTGTTTCTGCTTGAAAAGATCCAGCACAGGTACTGCAGCAGACAGAAGCTTTGGCCATCCCCACATCAAGCAGAAAAAATAATGGGAAGGGGTCCCTACATCCCCTCATGGACAGTCAGCCTGCCGTGGTTTGCTTCCTGATCCAACAAGGCTGTTGCTTGTTTGATGTGACCAAAGTTGGAGCAAGGGATGCTTTGAATAACTCCTAGCAGTGGGATATTTGCACACATACGCTACATGACATTGGAAATGAAGGAGTAAAGGGAGTTTGTGAAGTTTAAATGGTGTTCGTAATGAAAACAAAGCCCATAATTAGTAAGGTTAAGGATCAGAGAATCCACAGAGAGTTGAGGTTTTACAAAACCCTCAAAATTTATAAAAAACATGTTTTTTTCCATTTAATTGACTCAGAATGCAATGAAAGCATGTTTCCTTAATTAAATAAATGTCTTGTGGTATGCAGAAATAAATACCAATGATCTCAAATCATGGCCTTTGAATCTGAATAGAATAGTTTTTCTATTTGGATTTTAAAGGATTTTTTTAAACACTTTTTATTTTAGTGATTACTTCACTGTGTTCTGTTTTTCACCTCTCTCTCCATTCAAGTTAAGGCTTAGGTGACTTTATTCCAAAATTAATTGTGTTCTGCCCTTTGTCTTGCTGTTATAATGAATGGTCAGTTCCTTTCTTCACATCTGCTTGTTCTCCTTTCTCTTAGAACGCAAACATTCTCTACAGGTCCCTCTAGTTGACAGATCAGTTGTCGGTTTGGCATACCCCTCTTCTGTGTGAATCTGCTGTTGTTTCATCTTCTAGACAGGGCAGGGAAGCTCAATAGATTCTTCCATGTTTAAGGAAAGATGGCTGTATTCAACAGTGCAGGAGTGCGATGGGAACTGCTGCCTTTTCATCACATTTCTTCTTGTTCAGAGGAGCTAGAAACAATTTTAGTTTGTTCTGAAGAATATCTTTTTTTTTTTAGGGGAGTATTTAGCAGCAATATTGGAAGAGTCTTCTTTTGTCATTGAATGGGGTTACCAATAAACACAGGCTGCTGCCTCAAGCACATTAAAAGATGCTCTAAAATGGCTCCATTTTCCACATCGCTATCCCCAAATAGTGTAAACACTCCCTGCACATGCACTCAAGAAGAATAAAATTTAGATTAATTTAGATGGTGAGCATCTGGAAGACTTTGGTAATGCCTTTTGCCTGCTGCCTTTGCATAGCACAAAGTAGGGTCTCCTTCATGTCAGCATCTGCAGCGGAGAGCTCTGAATCTAGGCTGGCCTCCCCACCTCTCTCTGCAGCCAGTGGACAGAAGTGATGGCTTTGAGGGTGAGATTCATCTCAGTCTGAGAGACCATAACGTAGAAAGGTTCACACCTGACTGATCATCTCACACAGTTACACAGTTAACACAGAAAAATTGGGTCACTAGTTTTCACGGAATTTGAAGGACTGCTACAGTAATAGCTAAATTAGAAATAGTGAAATACAAGCTGCAAGTTACCAGAAATGTCACTTTAACCTCTTCTTTATAATCTAATTGGGTTTGACTCAGATCTTTTTCTTTGTTTGTACACTTATGTTCTTGGAGATAACTGCTCACTGGTTGATGTTGTTCCAGTTTACATAAAAAAGATGCCTGAGGACTAGATATATTGCAATGTAGAAGAGAAAGATATTTTTTTATCTTTAGTGCAGCATATCAGAAGCAAAGATCTGTATAACTTTCAGTACACTGAGTATACACATTTTAAAACAGATGAAAAAAAATCCAATTTCTCAAATGAATTTTAAGGAAGGCTAGTGAAACAGAGAAAAAAGAGGAATTTTCTTTGAGGTAAATCTTTGCTGACTTAATAGTGTTCACAGGCATAATTTGGATTTTCTTTGACCTTACAGTTCTCATACATATGTTAAGTATCCATTAAAAGGCTTGCTGCCAATAATGATCTTAGATCCTTAGATGAATCTTTAGAGATTCATCTTGCATACATATTATAAAAGCTCTGTTTGTAGTAACTCACTCTATAGCCTCTTTTTGTACTTATTACAGACAAGTTCACCCAGCCTATGCTCAAATGGATACTCTTTTAGGTTGACAGAAGTCTGAGTAAAATGCAAGAGAAAAAAAAAACTGTAATTAGCTACAATACTTTCAATTTAGTAATTTACTATTTAGATGCTAACTTTAATGGTGGGGTTCTTTTCAGTTCCTTTTCCCTTTTAATTGGGAAAGATCTTTAGCTTAAAATAAAACACTATCCTATTGACCTCACTTCTCTAGCTACCTTTAATGTCCAGAAAGCATTCTTTACTTATAATTAAATGTAGGCTTTCCTCAAGATTTAGAAAATCAAGCAACATTTCCATCACAACCACAGAATAGTCAAGTAATTGTATTTTCTATTATTAATTTAAAAAACAGAGGTACTGCTCTTCAAGCATGCCTGAAAAGCAGTTGTGACAAAGAGATTCCATTCTTTTAATAGTAAGATGGAAAAATATTGAAGTTGATATGTGATGGAATTTAGAAAAAAAGAATTTAAGAAGATTTAGTAGACAAATCATTAAAAATGACAATGAAACAGTAATATGGCAGTAACAGAATTTGAGTAGCATATTTGTCTAATCTTTTAATTATACCTTATTATAGTAGAAGAAATGGCTAAAGAAAAAGCTGTGTAATGGCTACTATTCCAAACTTTGACCAGTTTTGACCCCAAGATGCTATGAGAAATTAAAATTGAAACTTCTTTGGTACCTTTTGCTTTGCTGGGCTCTGATATACTTTAGGCACTGGCTGGGAGGATCTGAACCTGTTAGCATAGAAAACCCCATAGCTGGCATGCTTGTTGATGAAGAAAAACGCAGTATGGTAGACTTTTTTAATGTCTAATTGATATCAAAGATGCTGGCATTTGTTGCTGATTCTTTGCTGTTTCTTGATGACAAGGACGGCGTGTGCTCACAGATACGCACAGACGGGACTTAAATAGCTCAAGATACATTTCGATCTGCTGGGGTTCAGTGAGGGTGGGTGAGGGAACCAAAACCAGCACTAAAACCCTTGCCTGAGTTTTCACATTGTTCAGTAATCCATCTGAGGGACTGTGTTCAGTTCTGGGATCTCCAACATAAGAAGAGCGACCTGACGTGAAGGAGTCCAGTGGAGGGCCATGAAGATGATCAGAGGGCTGGAGCACCGCACCTCTCCTATGAAGACAGACTGAGAGGGTTGGGGTTGTTCAGCCTGGAGAAGAGAAGGCTCCGTGGAGACCTTATAATCCCTTCCAGTATTTAAAGGGGGCCTAGAGGAAAGATGGGGAGGGGCTCTTTATCAGAGAATGTAGTGATAGGATGAAGGGTAATATTTTTAAACTGCAAGAGGGGAGATTTAGATTAGATATTAGTAAGAAATTCTTTAGAGTGAGGGTGGTGAGATACTGTAACAAGTTTCCCAGACAAGTTTTTGAGCCCCATCTATAGAAGTGTTCAAGATCAGGCTGGATGGTCCTTCGAGCAACCTTTGGTCTAGTGGGAGGTGTTCTTGCCCATGGCAGGGGGGAACTGGATAATCTTTAAGGTCCCACCCAACACTAACCATTCTATGTTTCTAACCTTTTATGAGTTTTAAGTGTCTTTTCAGTGATTCCAAGATATTTCTTATCATGCTTCGTCTTAGTCTCAATTCCATATTCTCCAAACATTCATAAAGAAATCATCCTTCTGATACAATTTCCATAGATGGTTTTTCTCAGATGATTTTACATTATGATTTCAGACTCATTGTCAGGAATTCCCTACCTAAGTTAAAAGCTTACCTTTATGAAATGGTTCCTTATGCTGGAGATAGCACCTTGTGCAGGCCTCCTTGCACTTTGTGGGAGAAAGTCCACCTCTTGTTCCTGAACTTTCACTATTTGAACTGGTGAGTTCAGACACTCAAATTTATATCCAATTCAAGCCCATCCCCATAAACTGCAGTCATACCACTGAAAGCAATATAGATGTTATTCTAGATGCACATTTCCAGCTTTTTTCCCTCCCTGTACCATGCATTTCTGAAAATTAACTTCTAACAAAGAATTATGAAACAACAGAGAAGTAAGAACAAGGCTCTGTGTGCCTGCAGTTTCTCACAGAATAACTTGTTGGGAAAGGGTGTGTGTGTCAAAAACATCCATATAAACGTTTTTATCTTTTGTTAAAAAAGTAAGTCTCAGAAGACAGTGAGAACTACTGAGAAATAATGCATCTATTTTCTTTCAATCTTCTTGTCTCTTCATTTACCTTGTGCAAGATTTTTTCTAAATGGCTTTGTCTCCAATGATAATATCCTTTCTGTAAGGCTTTTAGCACATCCCCAGATTAAGTATCTCAGTGGCTGAAGTCAGTCAGAACTGATTTGCTTAAAGTCAGAGATATAGTTTTTGATGTAGTGCCACCAACTATTTATAAAGTGATGTGGAAAATGTCACAATAACCTTAAAGACATTTTTTCCTTCTCAAATGTTTGTAGGATGATTAAATAGGACTTACTTTGTGAAAGAGGTCAGAAGGTAATGTTCCCTCTCAAAATTAACTTTTCAAGGCCTCTCTCTGCGTTCTCACAGAAAGAGATACATAGGCATTCCCTTCACCTGAGTTGCAGATATATTCATCTTCTTTGAATGGGAAGACTGCAGAAAATCAGTGCCAGTATTAAATTTTTCAGGGATCTCCCCCTTCAAAAAGAAAGGTGCTCACTGTACCTGAAATAGTCTGAATAGGGATAATTTTGTCTCAATGTAAATGTCTGCAGGTCAATGGTATATGTCCATCGGTTTCTGTTTAAGGATTATACATGCACGTTTCATGCTGGTTTTACAGGGTCAGGACATGGAGGAGAATTCATTCTCCCCAGCTCTGTAAGGGTGCTAAAGAGAAGTGCAAGAGGAAGGTTTTATGGAGTGTTCCTCTCTTAGAGTCTTGCTCTTATCTAAAGCTGGATTTCTGTTTTTTAAAGGAAGAGGAACAGTAATGAACTTCGGGACTAGTTAGATGTCTCTGCCACGTAAATTATTACAGATACTTAATCTTACTCCATTACTGAAAACAACTCTGGCAAGGACTATCAGGAGCTTATAGCTAAATTTTCCAAGGGAGAAGGTTAGTGACAGAATGTATAAGCCAATTTGAATTTGGTGCTGTGATCTCACTGTGTGTATGTAAGGAGACCTTAATAACATTAGCCAAATTATAATCTTTGACATAATTGTTATTGTATTTTATTTGTTATTTATTGATATGTTTTACTGGAATAGCTCTAAGAGTCCCAGCTGAGCTCAGGCCTCAGTGTTCTGTAGGCTAACCCAATGTATCAAGTGGTTGAGGACTGCTTGAAGATCTCACCTGTCTGAATGAGTTGTTGCTGGAGTCCAACTCTTTCAGATGGTAATGTTTTTATATGTCCAATAAGGGAAGACCCTTATTGGTGTCTTTCACCAATTCAATGCACAAATGTTTAACCTTTGGCAAAGAAAGAAATAATAAAGATAGGAAATGATGTTCTAAACAGATAGGAAAATTCAGAAAAAAAATTCAGAAGAGAAAGGAAAACAGAGAAGTGAGTTGCCCAAAATCACAATGACAGTTGAAGCTATAAGTAGAAATTCCTTTTCCTTCTCTGTGAATCAATTCAGACTATTGCCAGAGTCCTGGACAAATTTGTAACAGCTCATTTCTCATTGATAGGTAAAGATAATACAGTAGCTCAAGAAAAGTTACAAGCAGAAAGATAAAATAAGCTGGTTGACCTCAGCTTTGAGTCAGGTGGCATACAGCATTCAGCATTATGAATTTCCTGTTTGAGAAATACAGAGGCTATTAGGGTCCAACTAAAAGCTCTTTATCAGAAAAGATCAGAAATGCTCAAAATTCAGGTAAATAAAAGGATGTGTGTAGAAACTGAAAAGAACAAGGACGGCATTCTTCTATGGTGCAACTTCACTGAAGCCCAGAGACATATACTGAAGGTAAATTGGGCCTAAAACATCTGCATATGGAAACATTTGGCTTCTTTTATTATTGCAAGAAAAAAGCATTGAATGAATTGTAAAACAATTTTTATGTTAACAAGACTCAGGAAAATGGTAGCAGTATCTTCCACTTGCTAGTCTGCAGCTCTTCACTCAGTTTCTCAAAATCTTCAAAGAGATGTATTGGGTGCTTTTACAACCTCTTTGTTCTCTTATGGGAAAATAATTATGGTACAATTTCTTCTCATTCAGATTTTAAATCTTGATTAGAGTCATGCAATCTGGCCTTCAAATGAAATATATAATTTTGTGCATGACATTCATCTTTCTAAATTACAGCAAATTGTCCAATTTTTATTTTGTGGACTGTGTAGTTACAGCAATCAGCTTACCTGCTCTTCACCTCAGCATATGCTATAGCACCCTAAGTGATGAATGTCATTTTAATCAAAAGGCTTGGAAAAATCTTCTGATCTAATAGAATACTTCATCTTTGAAAACACGTTGCCTGAAGAAAGCAATAAGAATTCAGAGACTTTCTTTTAGGAGTTCTCCAGATGAAGTTTGGCAGGGGGAGGAGAGAGACAAGAAAAAAAAAATTTGACCGTTTTTGGATGAAGAGAAAGAAAGACCAAAGAAAACCTCAAACTGGGTTAAAGCTGAGGTTGTATCTTTAATATTTTTTCTTCACGTTGACATGAACCCTCAAAAATATCAATGCTGACCCCATCCAAAAAAAAAAGGATGGAAATTAAAGTTAAGTTCTATGTATGATCACTCATTTCCAACCCTACAGGAGGAGGTTTGAATACAAATCAATGCAATTAAAAAAAAAATCAGAATAAATTAATAATTACTACATTTCTGGTAGTAATGGCTTTTTCATACCACAGTTCTGAAGGCAAGAGAAAGGAGGGTTCAGTGAACAGCCTCCAACTCTTACTGTCTGAACATCTGGGGATGATTAAATGGGGATGTGCCATACTGAACAAAGATTTTATTTACATAGAAAGGTAAACTTTAAGAAAGTAAAAAATAAAGGACAAAATGTTTTGAGAGTATACCGATTGATAAAGAGTTTCAAGACTATGTTTTAGCAATGGAGGTAAATCAAATCAAATGAATGATTTAAGTCATGATACAGTAAAACTAGCCCAGTCGTTTTCCTCTCAAAATTTTGGAGAATCCAAGTTGTGAGCAGAAGTCACAAACCCTTTTAGCCATGCTGTGTTGATGTGCTTTTCTCCCTTTCTTGTTTTTAAAATATCTAAATCAGTAAATGTAATAGAGTATTTTAAAACAAGGTGGAAGTTGCAGTGCGTAGCACTGAGGACCGTATTTTCTGCTGACACAATCCCACTGAAACCAGTGAAGTTATACCAAGAGATTTTGGCTCTGAAAGTCAGGAAATGCCAAAGTCAGGTTGAATGTAGGGCAACATGACAGCATTTTTGCAACACAGAAAGCACACTTGTTTTCATTCTCAAACAGCTTGAGTAAGCTGTTAAGGAATTTGAAAGGGTTCACTCAGCAGTACTTCCAGCTCCCAAGATAGCCAGGGAATATCTCATGATAATGCAAAAGTCACCAGTGTGTATGTACTTAAGTGAGTACAACATTAAAGGATGAAAATAGATTTATGCTATCTAAGAAGAATGCACTGAGAAAATAATCTCTGGGTTTTCTACAGGCATATATGTATCTACTCATCAATATCTGTCTGCAGCTAATTCATATCTCCATTTCACGAACTAGTGTCATTGCCTCTAAGTCAGTAACCTTAAGCTCAGTGGCTTCTAGCTCGTTAGAAATCAGCATGTTGTAGTTATATAAAAGATGTCTTTGTAATAACAGCTTTTCAGAAACAGGAAGCTGCTAGAAATATAAAAATAATTAAGAGAGAGATATAGGGATTTAGGCAGTGTCCACTGATATCTGTGAAAACCAGTACAAGCATTAATTCCTCCTGTAGTTTCCAGTTCCTGTCTTTGGTTTTGATATTTTGAGATTTTTTTTTAAATTTTTTTTTAACATGATCTTCCCTGAGACAAAATATCATCAATAAAAACTACCGAGGCCTTCTAAAGCAATAAGGTTTTTACCATTGATGCATTACATTATTACTAGATATAAAAGCTTGTCTTGAAGCATGTAGACTCTGCTATCCAAATCCATGCCTGTTCTCATGGCTGAGGTGGCTGTAAACAAAAAACTTTCAATACCAGAAAAATAGAGCTTTGATGCTTCAGGCAGCATAACAGCTCTTGAACTTGCCCTATTAAAGGGATCATGAAACCAAGATCTGTAGCAGAAAGCCACATTTTCAGACACCGGGTCCTGATGTGCTATACCCAGGAAAAGATGCTGCCTTCCCCAAAGAACACATAAAGGACACAGTCAGTAGAAAACCTGATTCTAGCACAAAAGCACTCCACTGAGATAGATACTGAAAAGCAAGTCATGAGAATTTCTATCATCTCACCATATGTATGCATGAAGGAGAAAGCACAAATTAATATTTCCAAAAAGACTGAATGGTGAGTAAAACCTTATCATTTGATTGGTGACAAAAGTAATCATCTTACTGCTGAGGATGGAAAGTAGGATGGAAACTGACTGTGAAGGACACTGGAAGCTCAGACAGTTGACCATGATTTATGTGATAAAGGTGATGTGACAGGACGATTTGTCTCTAGTATTTGTCTGGAAATACCTCTTTGTTCCATTTTAAGAGATTTGCTTTGTGACTATGGGGAAAAATATTCCAGGTCTTAGATATCTTGTTTATTTTGAACTTCCTCATTCCAGCTGCTTTATTCATTTCTTATGCTAGCTACAAATTTTTCATAAAGCCTATCACAAAGAAGATCAAAATTTGCCTGGAAAACCCAATCACAAGAATTTATATTGTTAATTAAAATGTCATCTTTCTAGCAATTAAATAAACAATTTCTACTGAGAATGTAGAGAGGCAGCAGATCTTGTTTCTGCAAGGAGATATAATTTTATAGCAGCAGTTTAAACTACCTAGGGTAAAAGCAGGTGAGGTTCTCAGTGAAGAACACTTGGGGTTTTTAGTATTGCAGGTAAAACTGCCCTTAGTGAAAATTCTCATTTATAAGGATGTCTCAAGACCTTCTTTATGATTCCTTCTCAGAATTTTTCCCCAGTCTAGTGTGAAATCAGTTTTCTTCATTTATGATCATCCCTACCATTATCCTTTCATCTATGTGATCTTGAATATAATTAGAAGAGTAGATTCATTCATGTCATTTAATAATACACATAATTTAATTGCATTCCCACTTGAATTTCTTTTTATTTAGATATTATATTTACAGCAGGTAGCTAGCAGTATCTGTTTCTCATCTTTGTTCTATTGATGCACAGGCACATACTGCCAAGACATACTTTCATATCACTATAAAGCAAGCACTAGCTATCTGTATTAATATAAGTATAGACCTTTTCAAGAGCACAAGAAAGTGGCATTATTGTGTGTGTTATATGGCCAGGAAAAAGCTAGAGATTTCTAATCTCTACTCCTTAAAAATCTGTGTAATTAAGGGAATCAGTATTATTAATTAGCAATTAATATTCTGAAATTCACAAAATTCATACATCTGAATCTAAACAAAAATGTATTTCTTGTCAACTGGGAGCTTTCAACTCCAATTAACAGTTTGGTTGTCTCTGAAGACCAGAACCACTTTTGCTCTTCCAGACGAGCCATGACCCATAACTCCACTTGGTATTTGGCAGGATATGGCAGTCTCTCCTTTTATCAATGCATACAGGTCCTTTCCTTGGTAGCCCACTTTGTCTGATGGGATTTTTGCGGGTTGAGAATCTCAACAATTAATTTGGATGCTCATCCCTAGACTATCTTTCTTCATAGATTCTTGTTCTTCCTGACAGTTGATTTAGCATTTTCTAACTAATTGTAATTTTCATTCATTGTTCATAACAAACTTTCTGAAATAGTTTAATATGGCCAAAGGAAAGTGAGATAGCAGTAACAGAATAAAGGAAAAACATATTTCTCTCAAGTTTTACTAGTCACATATTTTCCTTCAATTGGCAACTAAAGTCAGTAATCTAAGGAAGACATTGCTACAAAATCCGTTTGGTTCAAGTCCTTTTAAAAAACCAAGAACCTCACACACATGCACACAAACCAAAAAGCAAAACAGAAAAAGCAATACAAAACAAACAAACAAACAAAAAACACCAACAAAATAAAACCAAACCAGGATTAGGATTTCTATTCCAACAAGTTCTTCCCATGGGAAGACTAGTAGGAGTTCTGCCTGTGGAGCACCAAATAAAAGCTGACAATTTGCAAGTCATTGCATGAAAGACTTGTGGAAGTCTTGGGGAGTCCTTATAGCAGCAAATTCTTGACATCTAATGTTTTAAAGTCTATTCTAACTCAGCTTTCTAGGAAGCCAAAAGAGAGAAACAGAGGGGTACACATTAAATTTAACAGTTGAATGTCCTTTGGTTTTCTCCATAGTCAAAGGGGAAAGAGAAACCACTGTTGAGGTGCTTCTGGGAAAAAACTTACCTTAAATATTTGAAATCACTATTTGGAAGAGTATTTCCCATTCACAACACAGAAAAACTTGGGCAAGCAGCCTCCTTTTTAAAGTACATTTTTATGATTCAACTTATGTGGTGAGAATGCCCACAGTTTGCTCCTCCCTATTCTTTTTAGTGGGCTTTCATATTAATTAAAACACACTTTTCACTCAGATGATCTGTATTATGATTTGAAGAGGCAGGGGAGACACCTAGAAATTATTCTGGTTTGAATTTCACTACACATTGGAATCCATATATATATAAATAATTTATTCTGTTCTGTGCTTGTAACCCATGACAGCAAATCCCAGTATAATTACTGTAGGTCTTAATTCTGAACTGGTTTTCAGCATCTTAAGCCAGAATAATTTTGTTCCCCCAAATTTAATAAAGTTGCAGTGGTGCTGAGCCAATATTAATTATATCTAAAACAAATTAGTGGTCTGTCAAAGTATTAGAGATAAAATTATCTCCTTTTTTTTTTTCCAATGGACAAAGCAGATGGCCAAAAGAAATGTTTGTCAGGGTCTCTGCTAGTCACTGAATATAACCATATTACTGATATTTTGTCAAAACATCCAGTTGAAGATGTCTCCTAGGAATAGCTGATAATTGTGACTGAACTGTTTGTTTCACTCTTGAAGGACAGCATTTATAACTGCTTTTTAACATAACTTTATCATAATTGTATCATATTATCACATTCATCACATTTTATCATAATTTTTTAGTCATCATTCTGCATGTGCAATTAATATCCTCAGCCCAAGTCTCAGCTCACGAAGGTCTCAATGGTCTCCGAGGGAACTGAGTGTGAAACATGCCAAGGTCTTTTCTGAACTGAATCAGGTCAGAGCTGAACTGAATCAGGCCAGAGCTGCAGATGGACATCCACATCATGGGCCTCACTTTTTTCTGGGACAAATTAGAGCACTGGGAGATGATGTCAATATCCTCTTGGGTTTCATCCTGAGGTGGATTTATGGTTGGGAGGAGTCCATACTTAGAGGAAAAGGCTTGGAAGACTCTTTAATATCATATTTAATAGAGCCGGCCAAAATATGTTCCCAACTATGGCATTATCTGAGGTGCCCCAAAATTAGAGAAAAAAAATCTAGAAAACATATGTGAATAATTGTTTGCAAATAAAATGAAACAGATCAAGTTGAATGTTTTTTCATCCACACCAATTTAAAGAATAAACAAAACCCTCTAATTTTATATTTTTGATAGTTTTATTCTTTTAGAACAACGGTAAAACTAGATGCAGTCAGTCATTTTTAATTGAGAATAACAAACTTTTCATTTTAGTGTGTAGTACTTAGACAATTTACAAGCTTTGTTTACAAAATTTGGATTTGCAAGTTTATAAAAACTGCCAAATCTTGCTTTCAATCAGTTCAGTAAGTGTCATTCTCCAGCAGAAAAAGATACAAACAAAAATTCCCATTTTCACAGAAGTGCCAGCAGGAAGTGCTTACCTCTTGAGCTTCCTGGAAAACACCAGTGACTCTGTTTCAAGACCATTTCTGCCTTCAGGACATTGTTCCAGTGGGGAAAACTGGGAGGTGCTAAGGGAAGAAGAGTTCCCCAGGGCACTGGGGAATGATGTTACACCACATCTTGACATTTCAGTATAAGACTCATAACCTAGCTGAAGATGAGACACAATGGAAGAGAGCTCTGTCCTCCCTCACTCCCCAGCGGTCACCATGCTCACCAGGACTCTGCAGCTCGGGAAGCAACACCAGCAGGATGCTGACAGCCTCTTTTGCAAGCATCCAGGCTTGGGGGGAGAGAGAATGCTCCCCACTTCTCTACTGTCCCTTGGCCGCCTCCACAGAGGCCAGGATTTGCCTGTTATAATGCTGCATGCCTGCCGGTAAACGTGACTTTTCCCATAATCTTTACATCCTCTCTGCACTCACGCTTTCTCCACTGAGAATCACAATTTCTCATTTGCCATAGCAAGCACAGAGTAAATACATCCATAATTTCAATTCCATGAAAGAAATAGAGCACTGCAGAAAGTGCATTTTCAGGGGATAACTGAGTTTCTCTGCTAGATTAAATTCCTCTGACTTCAGATGTAAACCTTACATGTTGGCATAACCCAAAACCCAAAGATAACAGTTGCTCTGTAAGAGATAAGTGTTATTCTTCTTCTTGTTTTTATAATTGGTTATATAATTACCCAGAAATGCACTACCACAAAGTCCTAAAGGTTTAACCTATGCCATATCAGAGCTTTATTACTGTTACAGTCACTCTGTGGTACAGTCACTCTGTGGTACAGTCAGACTGAGTAAGCATTTAATCAGAAAACGATATCTAGTTTCACAGCAGGGTAGGTTTGTGAGTGTGCATGTAAGCATGAAAGTTTTTTCATTTGGCTTAAGGGGGCCAAATGTTGCTCTTGGATATGTACATGCTGCTTCTACTAACATCTGCTTTTTTGCATATATCTAATATTTCTCTGAAGAGCTCTAAAGAGATTGATTTTCAAGGCCTAAAAGCTTAAATTATTATGTTACATCATAAATAGTTCTTTAAAAATACTAGCTTTCTAAGTTTCAAAACCATCCACTGCATGAGCTGTTGAAATAATGTTTCTCAAAAAAAACCCCCAAAACTCCCAAAACCAGAAGTGTAACTGAGAAGTTAAGTTACTTGATAAGGCCTCACCAAAGCAAGGATCAAAACTCACATTTGATTTCAGAGTCTCTCTGTATAGGGAGCCATTCTGGAATGACCAGTCCTGACTAACTCCCTATATAAATCCTCATATTCTTGAATAAGCATAATTTATTTGGAGTTTGCTTAATTTATTTTAGATTTAATTCCAAAATATAATTTGTTCTAAAGTAAGTGTGTTGATTCACAAGGTTATTATTCCTCTTTAAACTTCTCTGCCTTAGTCTGAATTTATTTCTCTCCATAGATAAACTGGTAATGAAATCAGCAGAGTTGCTGATGGCTCTGTAGGAGCCATCTGAATTTGGATGGCTCTGTAGGAGCCACATGGTCCCAGAGATAGTTTAACTTCTTGCTGCTTCAAAATCTACTGGCATTTATTTTTATGTCCATTAACATTTCAAATTAAACTCTTGTTGGTATTTTGACATATGTAAATGAGATGACTGTCCACATGGAGTAAACCTACACATCTATAGTAATCTCAAGGCAGATGTTCAGCCCTTAACTGCACACCAATGAAGGACCTCTAAGTCCTATGCACAGTGGGGCTGACCTAGCTGCAGCATGGTCATGCACATTTGAGATGAGCCAAAATGTGAGCCCTAAGTGTGAGGGACAATGAAGTCATTGGAGTCTGTACACAGATAACCTTGCTCTTACAGGTCTGAAGCAACCAGGCGGTGAATCTCTGGGCTGGCACCTGACACTTTGCAGGATAAAGGCTGGAGAGGGAACCTATTCAGAAGAAAAGGTGGAGCTGACAGATCTTAGACCCCAGAAGAAGAAAAATTTTGTCTTAGACTTCTTAAAACTGTCTTAAAATTTATTAACATCTCTGAGTGAATATTGTTGGAAGAGATAAGAAACCAAGGTATCATCCCAACTGGTCTTACAGGGTCCAAAGAGAAAATGGGCAAACAGTGATAGCCAGAGACATAGAAGCGGAATATTTAGGTTTTGGGAGGTGATGTTTTCTTTTGCTTTTTGTTGTGGCTGGGAGCTAATTGCAAGTCCTTTTTCTTCCCATGTTTATTATTTTCAGGTAATCAGTAGTTACAATCTTTCTTTAAGCCCTCACAGCTATTTGTGGAGAAATGTGGAGCCAAAACAGCAGTTCAAGGAATCAAGACAGTCACTATCAGTCCTAGCTTTTGGTTTTGAACAGCACAACCAAAATTGGTTTTCTAGACATGAGCAGCCATGGATGTAGAAGATCCCTTTGCACAAGACTCAGTCCTGTGACTCATTCTCCTATTATCAGATCAAGTTGAGCAGCCAGCAGCCAGTTCTTTGCTTGCTTGATTGATTAGGGACAAGTAGTAGGCAGGTAAATAAGATAACTGGAAGACTTGGTTGGGACTGTCATAGAAGTGCCTGAAAGGCAGCAATGGGTCTGACTGAAGGGGAACTACCCAGAGATCCCATTCAACTCCAGAATAGACAACGGGACTACCTAGGGGAGTCAGTTGCAACCCTCAACACATCAACATGAAGATGTGAGCTGAGAAAGTGAACTGATTCTGGTTCTGTGATGGAAAAAGATTTGCAGACAATAGGTGGTTTCATATATGCATCTCCTCATTTTAACTTTTGGGTTGAGAAAAGGAAGAAGCTTACGCTTGTAGTGGTGCTTAATCAATTAAGAGAGCTTGTTTTGGTTATTATTATTTTCTACACAAATGGGAAAATTGGATTTGGTTGGAGAAGAGAATTGTTTTAAGAACTCAGTCTGTGAGTTCACTGTTGTTGTCACCTCTTTCTGATATGTGCTTAAAAAAAAAAAAAAAATCAGTTTTACTTTATAAGGAAGGAGGTTTCTTTATGTTGCTTCCAGTGTGAAATTCAGGAAATTCAGTGCTGTAGTTAGTGAAGCTGTCAGTAAAGGAAATAGTATCATTGATACAAAAGCAGCAGCAAGAATCAGAGTAAACAAGCATTAGCCACACTATCCAATCAGCAAAAACAAACATAAAGAAATCCAATTAATAGAGACGGGAAAAAAAGAAAAAAAACCAAATACTAAGTCCTTATATAGAGATAATCTTAGGGATAAATAAGAAAAAACAATAGCATACAGTTCTATGGAAATAAAAAGGGAAAGGGATAAAATACATGTCCCTGCTATAAGCACTGGAACAGAGGAGAGGAGTACCTAATGCTGATATGTTGTCAACTTTTGCCAGAAATGAAGAAATAAGAAAGATCTTTCAGGTACGGGGTGAATAAGAGTGCCATACATACATCATGTCATAGACCAAGATTTCACAAGCAGGAAAAAGAATATTTGTACAATTCTGATGTACAGCTGGAGCAAAAGAAAAATAGAAAGCTGAGCAGAAATAGGTGGATACAGATCGTGATGTGGTATCAAAATCCCTAGCCTGCAAAGAGGCTGCTTTTAAACCACTGAATCAGCATCCAAGCACTGGTAGGAAAACCTCTGGAAAAAACTGAGCATTTGAGCTGGCTCCAAGCAATCAAAAAAGACACCAAGAAAACACTCATTACAAGAGGATCCTGCTTTATATCTTAGCTTTATATTTTAATATTTATCTGCTTTTAAGGTGTATCTGCTATATCCATGGCAAAAGTTATTTTTTGTTGATGATGTCAGGGTGAACAGGATGCACCATTTAACCCCCATAATGTTTGTCATACCTTTGGTCAAGTGCAATTTGGTTTGGTTGTTTATGGCAAAAAAAATCTTTAATGACCTGAATAAGGCAGGCACTAAAAGGATTCCCAAACATCAAGGAGGTAATGCCGAGGACACAGGTTTTTGTTAGAAAGCAAAAGCTTATCAAAAGGTAGTGTGTCCTGGGAATTAACTGCTATCATTGGGTTCTAATCAGTCAGCAACCAGATTTCGTCATGAGCCTCTCCTGATGTTTTCTGCCCGGTTCCTGGACTGACAATGTGGTCAGCCTCTGAGTGCCTGCAGCCTGGGTATTTCATGTAAACCATGGGTAGTCTTCTTTTGGCTCTCACAGGCTGCCTGCCCCAGAGCAAAGGTAAAAGATGTGCCTGGGCCAATTTTTCTACTGCAAAATGACTGTGACCCAGGCAACTAGAAGACTCGGTGACTACTGCAGAAATAAACACCAGCATTCATTTAATATGTAACCTTTAGGAGCCAAAGTTGCTGTATTTCTCTCTGATTCCCTTTCTGAAAGAAATCTTAAAATAAATGTGCTACTATCTAAAAAATAATGTTTATCCCACATGTTCTCCAGAATAAAAACACCAGGTTTCTTCATCTCTTAATTGGCTACCTTCAGTCCCTGTACCAGTATCATAAGCATGGAGTGATACAGCCTGAAAGCTTCAGAGACTCCAGAACATAAGTTTGAGATATAATAGAAAACTAAACTGTAAGTGCAGAACCACCCTCAGGCTTCACCGTCCAGATGCTAAGGCCTGAGGACTGGAGAGGAAACCTCAGAACAGCACTGATGTGAAGTCATAAGCCCATGTCAAAAATTACCAGGGAAAATTTTAGGCAACAAGTAGCTGCTGAGGATGTTCTTTGGGTAGAGCAGCTCCATCAGTTCTCCTCCAGGGGAGAGGCAGTGTGGGAGCCACTATCAGACAGCATTAGGGAGAAGCCATTGCTGGCTGCACCTGAGTGACTTCAATTCGAGCCCGTGAGGCTCCAGTGCTGTGAGATGAGGATGAGAAAGCACTTGAGGAAGTCACTGCCAGTGATAAATAGACAGAGCAGAAGACATGTTGAAGCACAGTGTAGGTGGCTCAGTGGAACAGAAAACAAACTTTATCAATATGCCACCATCCTACTACGTTGCTCATGGGAGGCTTGAGGTGGTACAAGGGAAAGAGCTGCATTTCTCTCAGATTTCCAGGAATGTGTATCCAAAGAGACTGCCTCCTGCATTATTCTGTGTCATATTTTTTTCTTTTAGTTAACCAAACAATTTATTTTTTTTTTAACAAAGTGTTCATAGGACAGAAGGACAGAAAGGAACATATCAGGACACTGAATGTATAGTCAATCACAGGAGCAGGGATTTCTCAGTTATTTCACACATGTATGATAAGTTCTGTTGAGAAGACACTCTATTTCATTATTTGAATATGTGTAAGCTTAGCAGTGAAATGCAAAAATGTTCATATATGAGTAGTTTGCATATTTCAGGTAGAAAATTGTGCTTTTCCCCAGTATCTCATTCATACCATAGTGAAGAGAGCTGTTCTCTTCAAAATCCACCTAAGTCTTCTTAATGATATGGTAGGATGTCTTATTTTCCACACTTTCTGCTCCACTATATTAATCTCTGAATTTCAGACTGCATTTCAATTTGAAAAAGTCTGCTGCAATCTAGATGTAAAATTAAGTACCTTATAAAAATACAGTCATGGTATTACTCTCCATTCCAGATTTGGGACAGTAGTTACATGGAATTCAACCCTCCCCATTGCATTTATGGCCACCTCGCTTGGAAACAGGTACTGCAAGAATGTGCTTCAGGCAATTCTGAAAAAAAGAGTGTTTGAAGAAACTTAAAATTGAGGAAAAATAACAAAGAGATTTTGTGGTCTATCTCTTCATTTTCCCACACAGAACAGAGGATATTATATTTTATTATAAAATAAAAACACTCTTTACAATAAAATTTTAACATACTACTGTAAGTGTGGGTATATAAAAACAAAAGGTATAAAAATAAACGTTCCATAAAAGAATAAACTGGGTTTACACATTCTGTAACAAGCTACAGCCACACAGTACCATTGCCTTAAGCCATCCCTGCTGTTATGTAAGCAGAGAAGATTTTCCAGGTAATCCTATAAAATGTAGCTACTACACTTCGTCAAAAAATGCTATATATTTTCTCTGAAATGTTGGAATAGGCTTAAAAGTTATGATTCAATGCTTATAAGCATTCTTGTGTTCTTTTAAGTATTTCATTAAAAAGCAAAAATATTTTTGGAGGGGGAAAATACATTTTTTTTCTGTTCCTCTATTTTATTCTCATATAGGTGGGACAATACAAAGACAACTGCAGAGGCTGGTTTGTATTTTCAATTACTTTTTGTTTAAAACTCACTGTTCAGCTAGTTCAGAATATTTTTTCCCAGTTTAGTCAAATTTTTTTTTCAATAACTAACTCCAGACATTTCAGTTTTGTACAAAACAAGCCATTTTCTATAAAAAACTTGTATATAAATACATTTTAGTGAAAAAAGTTTCAATCAGCCCCAAAGCAAATTGTTTGTATTACATCTTTACAACACAAATGAAGGCTGTTTAAACGTAGGATTAAGGAAATCATCAGGACATGGGATCCCTCTAATAATTGCAAAATAATGTAATATCAGATCTCATTCTGAAACAAGCAAAAAGATCATCTCATAGAAAGAAAAATCTGGTAGCCTTTCCTTGGTCACAAAAGGAGCATATTATGAGGAAAATCATTAAGAACATGAGGTATTATAGAACAAAATATTTATAACTTCACATTAATACCATTGGGTATGCTTTATGCAATCTGTCTACTGAGAATAGCTAGAGAATCAGAATTTAGAAAGGAGTTGAAATAACCAAGGAGTAACTCTCAGTTTGTTAGAGAAGTAGCTATGAAGATTTATATTACGTACATTGTTATGATGGTGTCTGACCAGAGTTCACTGTTCTAGCAGATGATGGTTTGGAGAGAATATAATCAAGGCACTTCTCCTCACTGCAGCAAAAATCAAATTTTTAATGGACCATCACAAAGGTCTGACTGATTCTCTATCACCAGTGGTGACATATGCAAGCTTTACTTCTCAGCAATCTTCATTTTTCTTTCTGTACACTTCCCTTCTAAGTCTGTGTGATGTTTCAGTGGTACATTAGCATGTGGAAAGATTTCAAAAATATCCTTTTTTATTTCCATATGATTGTTTTTCTTTCCAGCTAGTATTTCATTTTGTGACTTCCTGTCCAACTTTTAACTTCACCCCCGCCAGCCTAGCAATGTTGAAATTTCTTCTTCAGTTACATGGTTAACAATTTCTCTGTTCATTATTACTTTCATGGTAGCCAGAACACGGAAAATATATTAATGTCAATACTGTATTTCCATTCACAGTTAATATGGGTGCTGGAAATATGGCTACCATGTTTAGAAAGATGGTTTCCATGCTTACCAACTGCTGGCTCACACATTAGATGTTTATCCTTGCCCTGGCTATATTAGCAAGGGAATAATCTCTGGTTTATTCTACTGCTCTCATCCTCTTTCCTAATGTTAGATAATTGGATAATAACTTCTGGTGGGAATGATAGAGGTTGATAAGATATTATCTGGCTTTTTAGGCCTTTTCTCAAATTTTGCATAATTAAATTAACCTTTTGCCTTGGAATTTGTCATTACCCTTTTCTGTAAAACATAGCATTTATGCAATGCATAATGCATTTTACCAGCTCTCACCTGAATGTGCTTATTATCAGCACATTGTCTGCTTCTGTCTGCTTGCCTGTGTCTGCTTAGGAACACTTCAGCAGTTCTTGCTCTTAGCATCTAATCCCTGTCCTACAGCATGTCCTTCGACTACTTTGGACATAACTACGTGTACATAAGCCCCCAGCACCAGCCGCCTAATCCCATCCCGGCCGTAAATTCCCTTGGGCAGTGATCCCCTACCTAAAGCTTGGCTGTACCTGTGCTGCTGCTTCAGGAAGATGGAAAGATCTGACTGGAGAGGTCACTTTGTGCAAATGACCTTCAAGCATTCAAAACCTTACCACCAGCCTGGTGGGGCAGCACACAAAAATAAAATTAAGTTACTCCTCAGAGGTAGTGTGGTGGTGCTCTTGGCAATGCGACAGGGTTGAATTTTCAGAGCCCACCCACCCAATGTAATTCTGACTTCATTCAAATAGCACAGGACAAGAAAGTACAAGCCTTCACAAATGTAAGTTTTGGAGTGTAATTATCCCTTGAGCCACTGAAGAAAAATACAAGGAAAACATTTTTCTTTTAAACTGCAGCTTTAAAGGT